>RJWT010000196.1:0-82772 GCA_004365215.1 Cuniculus paca | reverse complement strand
TTTTGAAAGAAAGTTTTACAGGGTACATCAATCTGGGTTAGAAGTTGTTTTCTTTCAGGACTTGCAGTACTACACTCCAGCCTCTTCTTGACTTGATGGTTTGTGTTGAGAAGTCTGCTGTAATTCTTACAGGTTTTCCTTTATGGGTGATCTGTTTCTTTTCTCTAACAGCTTTTAATATTCTATTCTTGAGTGGAATTTCTGGGATCTTGATTATTGTATGTCTGGGTGTAGATTTGTTTTGGTTATGGCTAGCTGGAGTTCTATATGCCTCACTTATTTGAATGTCACTTTCTTTTTCCATGCTTGGGAAGTTCTCAGAAATTATTTCTGTAAATAGGGTCCTGATGTCATTTGTCTTGACCCCTGCTTTTTCACTCACATCTTTAATTCTTAAGTGATGTTTCTTTTGAGCTGTCTTGCAGCCATTGAATTGTTACTTCCTGGTTCCTTGTTATTTTTAGGAGATCTTTCCTTTCGCAGTCACAAGCTGCAAACCTGTCTTCAAGGTTTGAAAGTCTATCTTCAGTTTCTTTCAAATAGTTTTGCCAGCTTTCAATGGAGTTTTTAATTTCCTGGCTATCTCTTTGAATCTGTTTCATGCATTCTAAATCTCTCTTACATTGTTCATTCATGGTTTCCCTCATTTTGTTATGCTCTATTTTTTTATCTGTGTCTTCTTTAGAGGTGCTTTGTAATTCTTTTATTATGGTTTTCATTTCTTCTTTTACTGGGGATAGTATTTCTGTTCTAATTTCTTTTATAGTCTCATGAAATTGTATCTTTACTTCAGTTGACATCACTTCAGACATTTCAGGTGTGTGACTCCCAATCTCTTCTGTGTTTACCTTTCCTGGACTTGTGCTGCTTGGGTTGGACACCAGAGACTGCCTTTTCCTTCTTCATCTTGACATATTCCTGGGTTCTTCCAGACACATAGGTAGTGGGGTCCCAGGCACTTCTGGCATTGGTTACAATTTCTCTGAAGCAAGACGGTTTGGTTTTTCTAGCCAGTGCTGGCTATGGGTATCTGATGGTGGGCGCCCATGCTTCTGCACTGAGCTGGGTACTGGCCCACAAGGGCCCTTGGAGTGTGCGCGGGGCAGAGCTGGCCAGGCCCTGCAGACCTAAGCTGGTGGGTTACCTACATGATGGTCTCTGGAATGCGCGTGTAGGCAGGACTCAGTCCAAGCAATTTCCGAGGGTTTTTACCCAACCTGGAGCTGCTGGAAATAGCTGGCAGCAATTTTGGTTCCGGGCTTATCCTGCCCGACTCCAAAATGGCTCCCAGCCAATCACTCTCTCTCACAGGAGGACTGAGTCCCCTGCACTCACCACCAGCCAGTGCAGTCCTCCATGTCTGCTGCTGTCTTCCACCACTGCGTCTCTTTGCAGAGACCTCTGGGGTCGCCAGCAGCCATGGTTATTGTGACCATGTGTCCCCAGGCTCCAACAGCTCCTCTCGCACAGGGTGTCTGGCTCCAGGCTAAAGCGCCACCAGCTACCACCTTCTTCTTCATTTAAGGTTTTCTTTTTACTCTCTCTTTGCCTCAGTTCACATTTTAGATTCTTCCTGGGTCCAGGGGACCCACTTCCTTCCTTCTTGTGCTCCCCGTGATGCTATATTCCAGCATCTGGACTGTTTCTCTCAGAGAGTCTGTTTACTCTGCTGCTTACTGTTCCACCATCTTCCTGGAAGTTCATCACATTGACTCTTCAATGAGGAAGGACATAACAGTGTTACCTAGTGCTTTGTCATCAGAACTTTAAACTCTTTAGAATACGCTAGTATCCCATGTCTTGAAGATTAAAAATCATGACTGGTTCAAAGATGCTAAAATCCACCCCATCCCCCCCAACAAAAAGGAAAAATATATCTAGAAGACATTTGTAATACTTCAGCCCACAAGGCAAGTCCTTAACCATGAAGAAGGTCTGACTCCAGGGTAAAACTGCAGGGTGGATTTTTCCTCAGATTATGACTGTCCTTGAAGGATTGTCCTAGTGCAGATATACTCCAGACATTTGTGAGCCAAGCTCATTCCCCATTTTTAATCCATCATTAAAGCCACTCATTTTAAGAGTCTCTGAGAACTTCAGGCTCCTAACAGGGAAGTCATAGTTGGACAGTGCTGTCAGGTTGTTTAGATGCCAACATGAGGCCTTTGGATTAGCGTCCTCTTTTCTTTCTGCCTCTGTAGTGCAGCCAGGCAGAAGTGGAAGCCCTTCACTCAGGCATGGGATGGGTTACTTCACCACCTTGATCTCTCCCATTTTCTGAACTGAACGTCATCTTTTTAAAAAGTTTTAAATGGATACATGAAAACTTACAAAGGGGTTACCATGTGATGATTTTGAGGAATGTGTGTCTTGTATAATGTTAAATCAAGGTAAGCCTATCTGTCTCCTAAAACATTTATCTTTTCTTTATGGGAAAAACACTCAAAAGCTTTCTTCTCACTCTTTTAAATATACAGTACATTTTTGTTATCTATAGTCACATGACTACACATTAGCAGTGATCTGGTTTTAAACTTGACCTACTGACAAAAGCTGTGCCTGCTTCAAAATCACACTTGGATCTCAGGTTTCAGAAACAGTGTGCTACTCACTTCAAAGTTAGCCCTTTACAAGTCTCCAGATCTTTATGTGGGTTTTTACTCTTTTCTTCTAGCTGTTGTCTGGCAGGCCGTGCCTATCCCCTTGGTGACATCCCTGAAGATCTTGTTCCCTTGGTTAAAAACCAGGTTAGTACTATTCTCATAGTCTTTTCACTGCGTACACTTCTTGTAAAGATGTGCTGAAGACACATTGCAGGTGAGAAGTGCTCTTGGCTCAGGAACAATGGCCTGTGTAGGAGAATGCCTCTGTACTATCACTGATGTCAGCAATTTCAGGTGACCTCTCATTTAGGCAAGAGTTTAAAACATACTGTCAGTTTAAACTGCATTCAGCCTGCTTATCCCAAGGAAATCATTGCTTCAACAAGATGATTGGTAAGATGAGAAAGTAGTTAACAGTTGTTTTTCAACTTGTAGGTTTTTGAATTTCTGATTCGCCTGCATTCAGCAGAAGCATCCCCGGAGGAAGAAATCTATCCTTACATTCGGACTCTGCTACATTTTGACACAAGAGAATTTCTAAATGTGTTGGCCCTGGTAAGATACAATATGATTTTAAGGTGTTTTCAAAGGAGTCAGGATGGTAACTTTGTTTTTACTAGAAAGAAAAATAATCTGTATGTGGGTACAACTTTTATGCCCTAGCAGTAAGTAAAGTTTTCAAATGTTTGATTTTGTTGTACCACTTGTATTTTCTCTCTAGTTCTTTATAGCCCTTTCTCCCCTTCTCTACCTCTGTCTGTCTGTCTCTCTCTAAAGTGTATACATAAAAAGTTAAGGAGGGCAGGATTACCTGGTCCTTTTATCTGCAAACTATATAAATGAAGGATCTGAGGGCAGTGTAGTGCTGATGGTGGGACTAACTGGAGTTGAAATGAAACAGGGAACCTTGCTGCTGAAAAAATGCTTTATACATGCTTAGTCAAAGGTGAGTTTGGGTGAGCCAGGGTTCCTGTGAAAATGTCCCTAGGGGAATAATTATATGCAACATGATGAATCCTCCCAATTAAATAGAATTGTAGTTATTGTTTTTAAAAAAGCTGGGTATGATGGAAAGTGCTTACAGTATGTAGTGGAAGCATCAGGCACAAAATTATGCAAAACACACATTTACACACAGTATTGGAAGGGAAAAAACACAAGAAATAAAAATTGTTAATAATGGTTAACTCAGTGGGATGGGGAAAATTTCCCTATGAGCCTAGACTACTTTTATAAGTACAGTACTATAATAAATTATTTTTCAAAAGGTAAGTTCTCATCAGAATGTTATTATTGAATTGATTTCGTTTGAAATTCTAAATTCAGAAGCAATAATTTAAATTGCATAGGGAGAAGGGAAGAGAAACTCAGAACTGGAAGTCAGACCTGGTTTCAGAGATCTGGTTTGTTTAAGAGATCTTAGACATCCAGTGGGTACTTGGTGAATGGCACTTAGGAAAAAAGAAATAGGCAGTATGAGGGCAGGGGACTTTCAAAGAGTGGTGCACAAAACAGAATTTTACCTAATTTTTTTAAGGGCTGTGGTAGCTCTGAGACATGTGAGGAATTATGCTAGATATTTGAATTATGATATTGGTATTTATAGTAAAGCTACAAAACAATTGTTTTTCATTTGCATGGCAAATATTTAAGTGGTGAGCACCCCCTGTGTTGGGGGTGCCATACTGAGAGTCATGGGCTTGGTTGACGGATTGACATGGGTGCAGAGATTGTAGCACAGTGCAGCACGTGCATTAGCAGGAGTGCAGGGTGCTGTTTGAATACTTAGCAGGGGCACCTAAAAAGGGGAAGGGAAGGTTTCTGCATGAAATGATGTCCATTCTGAGTCCCAAAGATGATGGAAAGTAGGTGAAGAATAGTGAAAGATACTCTAGGCAAGAGGTCAAAACATGTAAAAAAAGGACTAGAAATGAAACAGGGCAATAAGTGTTCTAACAATTTTTTAAGATTAGTGGGCCTGTGTCTTTAAATATGTGGGAAAGCTCAGAGTGAAACAGAGTGATAGGTGTACAAGAATGAGTCTTGTCCTAGAATAGCAAAGGCAATCCTGGGCAACAAAGACAAGACAGGGGGCATTACAATCCCTGACTTGAAATTATACTATAAAGCTACTGTGATAAAAGCAGCATGGTACTGGACAAAAAAAACAGACCCAAAGATCAGTGGAACAGATTAGAAGTTGCAGAAACAACTGCAGACACACTAAGCCACTTTATCTTCGACAAAGGCGCCAAACATTCACTGGAAGAAAGACAGCCTCTTCAATAAATGGTGCTAGAAAAACTGGCTCCACACATGCCGAAGATTAAAGCTGGACCCATATCTTTCACCATGCACTAAGCTAAAATCAGAATGGATCGAAGATCTTAACATTAAAACAGAAACATTAAATCAGCTAGAAGATAGAGGAGGTAAAACTCTTGAAGACATTGGTGTAGGCAAAGTGTATGAACAAAACCCAGATTGCACAGGAACTATCACAAAGAATCAACAACTGGGATCTCACCCTATTGAAAAGCTTTTGCACAGCAAGAGAAATCACCAACAGAGTAAAGAGACAACCCACAATGTGGGAGAAAATGTTTCCCAGCTGTACCTCGGACAAAGGATTACTATTGAGAACATATAAGGAACTCAAAAAAATCAGACCTCCCAGATTTAAAGACTCAATCCAAAAATGGGTATCTGAGATGAATACACACTTCTTAACTAAAGAAATACAAACAGCAAATAAATACCTAAAAAAAATGTTCAACATCTTGGGCTGGGGATTTAGCTCAGTGGAATAAGCGCCTGCCTGGCAAGCATGAGGTTGTGAGTTCAATCCCTGGTATCAAAAAAAAAGTTCAATATCACTGGTTATTTGAGAGATGCAAATTAAAACAACACTGAGATTCCATCTCACCCAAGAAGGAATGGCTGTTATCAAGAAATCAAGCAATAACAAATGCTGGAGGAGCTGTGAGGAAAAAAGAACCATTGTCCACTATTGGTGGGAATGCAGATTGATGCAACCACTGTGGAAATCAGTGTGGAGATTCCTCAAAAAACTAGGATTGGCGGTTCCATTCAACCCAGCTATCCCCCTACTGGTTATCTTCCCAAAAGAATTAAAAACATCATACCACAGTTTATAGCAGCACAGTTTATAACAGCCATATTTTGGAGACAACCTAAATGCCTATCAACTGAGGAATGGATAAAAAAGATGTGGTATTTTTATACAATGGAGTACTACTCAGCCATAAAGAAGGATAAACTGGACACTTTTATCGGTAAATGGATGCAACTTGAGAACATACTCATTAGTGAAATAAATAAGACGTGTAAACATCATATTGTTTCATTAGTATGACATGCTGAAAGAAAAACGTGTATATGTATATAAAAATAGTTAAGATAGTTATACTACTGATTTCTCTGGGTTCACTGAAGAGAAAGATTTGTGCTGGTGTTGTTTGGATAATTGTAAGCAGATGTCTTGTACTCTGGGTGAATGATTTGGGGGATGATAGTGTACAATGTATGTACCATTGTTGCCCCCTGATTGACATGTTTTGAAATTTTGTTGTAGTTTTTCTTCTTCCTCTTCTTCCTTCCCCTCCTCCTCCTCTTTGTCCTCCTCTTCCTTTTCCCCTTCTTCCTCTTCCCCTTCTTCCTCCTCTTCCCCTTCCTCCTCCTCCTCCTCTTCTTCTTTTCTATTTATTCTTGAATAAAATGGATTTGAAAACAAAAGGATGAGTCTTGAATTTGTTGTAAGAATTTTGAACTTTATACTATGGTAGTAGGTAGCCATTGAAGTCTTTTAGGAAGCAGAATATCATGATTTGTACTTTAAAAAGATCCCCTGTGATTCCCATGTCGGAGAGCTATAAGCAAATACCATAGATGGAGTGACTTATGAACAACAGGAATTTGTTCTCTGGAGGCGGGAAAGTCCAGGATGGTGGTGCACAGGCAGATTGTCTGTTGAGGGCCTGCTCCCCGTTCACGGATTGTGCCTTCTCACCGTGCCTTCGCATTATGGGAACAAGATGGCAAGGGGTCTCTCTGGGGCCTCTTTTATAAGGTCTCCAATCCCATTCATGATCCGTTCCCACGGTCTCATCACCTCTCAAAGGCTCCACAGTGCTCTCACATTGGTTGTTATGTTTCTGGCATGAATTTCAGGGAGGGAGGCAAAAACATTTCGATCATAGCATATGGAAACTGTATCGAGATGTGGTAAGATGGGAGACAAGGAGATCTGCTAGCACATGTTTGTAGTAATCTAAATAGAAGATAGTGGTGGCTTGAATTAGGACAGTGACAATGGGAAGGCCAGGATATTAAAGGATTTGCTTAATAAATATGATCCAGCAATTCAGTATTTAGGTATATAGTAAAATTTGTCGACACAAATTCAGTGTAACTTCTTGAATAAATAATGTCTTTTGAGGGGAGTATTTTGTCTCTTCTCTCTCTCTCTCTTTCTCTCTCTTTCTTTTTCTCTCTCACTTTTTTAACTTTATCTTGTTTTGACATTATCTTGTTTGACTTGCTTCTCTGTCTTTACCACTCACTGAAGCTTCTGCTGTAAGTCGCTAAAGAACATTTGCCTACTTGAAGGTTCCTCTTTTTATTACAAAAGCCCTGGCTTACCTTTGCCTCTGATCCATACTTTCCAGCTCCCTTTCTTGGACCTTTCTGATAGCCAGTGCGCTGATCCACAGGTCTTAGGCTGAGCTCAATGTGTCCTTACCCAGATGAACCCTTCTTCCTTCGGGAGTGACCTCTATTTGTTGTTACAGGTGTTCAGCTACCGCTAGAACCTTGTCATCACCTACTTTCTTCCACACAGTCCTCTCCCAGCTTCTCTTTAGTGTTGTGTGCTTGGAACCGGTCCTAATGTGGAATACTTATTTTTCCATTTACATGTAGGTTGAAGTTTGTGGTATTTGTTCTTCCAGTTTTTCCATTTTCCTGAATTGCGGTTGACTTGCTTAGCTTTTTTATTACAGAGGGCTCTTTTAGGGGCGTGTGTTAAGAGATTAGTACAAGGTCTCTAAAGTATAGTCTGTGAACCAAACTCAGCTCTAAAATTTAACCCATGGCCTGTATGACCTAAGAATATTTTTGACATCTTTAAGGGTTGTGAAAAAAGCTGGGCATAGTGGCGCATGCCTGTAATCTCAACACTCAGGAGGCTGAGGCAGGAGGGTTGCTGTGAGTTCAAGGCCAGCCTGAAACATGGTGAAACTCTGTCTCAAAACAAACAAACAAAAAAAGGTTGTGAAAATGAAGAAAAAGAATATATGATAGAGACATCATGTAATCCTCAAAGCCTGAAATGTTTACTACCTGACCCTTTATGAAGAATGTTGCTGCCCCTACATTACGATTTAGCTTACTATCATTACCTATTCAAAAACCCTGTAATTTTTTTTTTTTTTTGTATCGGGAATCGAACTAATGAACTCACGCTTTCTAGGCAAGCTCTTGTGCCACTGAGCTAAATCCTCCACCCAAAAACCCTATAATTTTGAAGGAAGTACAAAAAGCAGTTTTATACTCAGATGACTCTGAACTTAGGTTTTGGGTTCACTTTTGTATTTCACAAACTATAGTTCTCCTTTAGGTGTCATCACATATTATTCTTGTAACAAACATTGAATATTTAGAAGCATTTTTGCGGAATGATAATTTCTGGGAATGATGTGCCATTTGGTGGCAGTTGTTAACTACCACTAAAATATGTCATCATATGTATCATAACATCCACACTATAGTATGTCACCACTTAATTATATTTATGGAAACAAACTTTCAGTGCCTGTTTCAAAGCAATGACTACATGCTGCCAAAAGGAAAATAGCTAAGAGAATTCTGACTTTCTGTAATTGCTGTCATTTCTAATACATTTGGTAATTCTCCATGGAGTTGGGTTTTAGTTGAATAGCACTTATATTAGCAGATAAGTCCCCACAATATCTGCAGAATGACATCTTGCCTGGCATGGAGTAGGGAGGAGTGTGTTCTCATAAATCAGAAGATGGAACTGAGAAATTTTCTTGTCTATCTTCCTGTCTTCAAGTAAGGTTGTATTTAACTCACAGAAACACAAAAATATCTTCTGGTTGAGCCTTCCAGTTCCTGCCATCTCCTTGGCAACCTGTTTCAGCTTTTCTCAACTAGCTGGCAGCAAATCAGACTAGTTGGGGGAGAAAAAAGTTTAAAATATTTTATTTTTCTTTGTAAATAACTAAACAGTTCAGTTGTTTGTTAAGTACCTGTTGGATGTCACACAGGAGAAAAAAGGCAAAGACATGCTAAAAAAAACAAAGGTACTTTGGAGAAGTTGGGGAAATTCACGGCTCACTAAAGAATAGGTATTCTAGTTTGAACATAACTAAGACGTAGTCTTAAAAGTTCCTGGCTGTGAAGTTTCTTTCTTTTTTTTAAAAATCTATTGAGAGAATATGTATTCTTTTTTCTTGATCAAGAAATAGCAGTAAATTACTCCTCTGTGAATTAAACATTTCTCAGAATGAAATGTGCTAAGTGAAAGCCATAGGAAAGATTTTCAAGTCTTTCATCATTTTACTACTTAGCAAACATGTTTATTTCAACTTGTTGATAACAGATTCAAGTTCAGTTTCTTCATACCTGAATCCCTTGGGAACTAGGATTTGTATGACATGCCATTGTCACGTACTGCCAGACAGATTCCAGTGCTGCCATTAATTTCGATGCATATTATATTCAAAACACTTTTGAGTGTACTTGACTAGGAATATGAAATAAAAAGAACTGTGCTTGACAGTGTTTTGCAAGTAAGATACCTATCCTTATGAGTGGGCTTAAGAATTTTAACATTTACAGCTTTGTCTTAATTTTTTAAATACCCATCATTGAGCATCTGTTTTTCTAAATTGTCATGGGAATTACGTATATTGTTTTTCATGGCAGTTAGTAAACTCCTTTCATTTATTACCAGGTAACAGAACGAGTGATGACTGAGCATGTGGCGTTTTTTAGCCTTCTGTCTCGGATCTTTGCTCCCAAGTTGCCTCTTGCCGGGAGCAGTCTTTCTCTTTTCTTTGCGTGGAGAATTTCTTACTACTGCTCTTCCTTTCTCAAGTGCTTTTGGGTTGTATGATGACCACTAGGTTTATATACTTCCCATTTGCTTTCAGTTAAGATCTTAGAATATCATGAAATATTAAATGCTGTAGCTTTCTACCTGACTTCCTGAAAGTAAATTGTCATTAAAAATATATGAAGAAAAACTTGATGAGAATGGTTATCTTTTTTTTTTTTTTTTTTGGTACTGGGAATTGAACTCACGACCTCGTGCTTGCCAGGCAGGCGCTGTGCCACTGAGCTATATCCCCAGCCCTGACAATGGTTATCTTATTTGGGAATTTAGTTGGGTTTTACCCACAAGAATTTAATAACATTTCCGTCTAAAATTTGCAAATAATAATTACTTTTTAAAATTTCTTTCTCCTTTTTAGACCTTTGAAGATTTTAAAAATGATAAGCAAGCTGTGGAATACCAACAGCGAATTGTGGATATTTTGTTGAAAGTAAGCAATGATTAGGTGTCTTTATACTGATATTTATATTGAGGTAACAAATTGTTTGATAGCAAGTTCTAAAATAAAATTGTTTAGCAAATTTGTTACAGTCATATCTAATGAGATTGGACACATTCAGGTTGGTATGGCCATAAACTGTTGCAGTCATTTCTTAAAATTTTATTACAGTGTTTTGGTTCTTAAGAGCTGAATGAAATGCTAATCATTCATTGATGAAAAAAATTTAATATATCTCAGCTTTAGACTGGATGCTGGAGCTCCAGGTGCTACTTGAGAAATGCATCTTATGATGATTTCTATATGAGTGTAATAATAGACTAAATGTAGAGTGCTTTGAGAAAGTAATTAATGTGAAAAATCATAATCTGTCTCGTCCCATCATCACTCTGTTGCTATGGTAATGCCATATTTTACTATGGCACTAAGTTGATGGATGATTTGAAGTATACAGAGATGATCATTGTTATCCAAATCTAACTGGATTCAGTGGCGCTATTTTGATGTTCATGCTGTTGCTAATGAATGGGTGTGGAGACAGGTTTTTGTCCTTTCCATCTGCCTGACTTTGAGTAGGCTACTTTGTCCTCTTTTAGTTGAAAGCTTAGAGTTTTCATTTTGTTCATCTGGTTGTGAAATGGGTGTTTCTTCATTTTCATAACTTCTAGATTATTTTGGACAAGCGACTAGAATTAAAGTGATCTCTGGTTGAATATAGCATAATTATATTACATTTAATTATAATAGCTCTCTGTAGTTTCCAAAGCACATAAGAGTATGTACATTTTCTCGTTTGAGCTGTTCAGTGGCCTTGTAACATAGGCAGTGATGAACATGAGAGTGGGATTGCTAAATTCTCAGATAATGCCAGCTTGACCTGGGTGGTTAGTATGGAGGAGTTTACCTAAATACCTGCTTACATGACCTCCCTACTGCTTGTCTTGTCTTCTCTCTATCTAATATTGTTCTATGACCTCCTACCAGATAGGTTGGAATTAAGTTCTGCTGTGAGAGAAAAGTCAATATGACAATAAATAGTGATGGGAAAATACTTTTTTCATATGAGCCTGGAGGTAGACAGGAGTGACTTTATAAACTTGGCAGAGATGGATTTCCTTCTGTTTTACTTACTATATGATTTCTGTCTTTTGATCCGAGATGGCTGCTCAAGCTCCAGCTATCACCTTTGCATTCTGATGAGTTTGAATGCAGAAAGAGATGAAGAAGGAAATGTTTTCTCTCTTTGAAGAAACTTCTTTGAAGTTATGTACAATTCTGCTTAATCATTTTGTCCAGAAATTTGATAGATGGTCTTAAGCTGCTGGAAGAAACTGAGAAATAGTCTGTATTCTGAATAACCATACACTAGCTAAAAGTTAGGAGTTCTATTTCTGAGTTAAGAAGGAAGAATAGATGCTGGAGCATATACTAGTCCATTTTCTGTTACCATAAGAAAATAACTGAGGCTGAACATTTTAACAAGAGAAGAGTTTAATTTAGCTGATAGTTTTAGAGGTTGAAAGCTGAAGATTGGGCCACCCCGATATGTTTGGCCTTTAGTGAGGGCCCTGTCAGCTGCACTATGGTGGAGATGACATCATTGTGGGAGTGTATGTGAGTGGGAGAGATCACAGGGCAAGGAGGAAGCTGGAGAGACTTAGGGGTCTGGCTCACTCTTTACCATCCTAAGAATACTACTCAGAACCAGCATTAAGGTCTCGTGGGGGCAATGTCAGTGACCTAAGTCCCCCAACCCAAGCCCACCTCCGAATGGAGGATGGCGGGAGGGAACTTGGGACACGGTAATAGCTGTCTCAACTGGGAATAGAGTTGCCTTCATGAATTCAGTGAGCCCCAAACAGTAAACATCTTCCCTCCCAAACTTCTGCATTCTCTGTTCCTGGCCTCATTATTCCACTTGCCAGTCATGCTTACAACCTGTCATCTTTTTATTGCTCCTTTCGTGACGTATTTCTGTGTATAGGAATACTTGTCTCCTCTTGGTGCAGTACTTTGTACCTGTCCCCCTTCCTTTTTCAGCACCCCTCCTGTGGTTCAGCACCCCTTCCTCTCTCCTCGGGACCCTTCTGGGCACTTGCTTGTTGGTCTCTCTGCCTTCTCTTCCTTCTGCTGTTTATCCTGTACACTGCCAACATGGAAATTTTCCTACACACAGAACTAATCGTGGTCGACTCTCCTGGTTGAAGCTACCTTTAGTAACTTCTTAGTTTTCTACAGAATACATTCAGATTCCTTCAGATGACATTTGAGGCCCAGTGTTCTCTTTTGATCTCCCTAATATTTCCTCCCTCATCCTGCCTACTGCCACATCTAGAGGGACTTAGCATTCTCCCAGTAAACTTGTATCATCCTGTGTCCATCCTTTTTCTCATATTCATCTCTGATGACGTCGCCCTTGTCAAAGGTTCTTCTTTCTTTTTTAAATTTCCTTTTGAACCAGTTAAATGAACATTTTTTTCTGCACTGTGCTTTTACAATTGTTTGTGCCGTTAGAAGAGTGCAAACATGTCATCCCTACTATTTCAGATGTCTTTGCTTGTCCTGCCATCCAGTTCATGATTCCCTTAAAAAATGCCTTTACCATAGCACCTTACACAGAGTGGGAATGCAGAAAGTAAGAGCTGGGTTAAAACCGAGGAATAACTGTGAGTGGATACCTGTGTGCACTTTTAAATTGTAAAAAGCCTTTTCACAGAGCTACCTGCTCCAGGGACTGCCAGGCAACGAGGCAGAAGCCGTTCACTTTGTCAGGCATGCTGTGGCTGACTTCTTTTCTGGGTGCTTTTCTTTTAAACTCCAAAGTAGCTCTCTTCTTCCCTTACTGATAGACAGATTTAAGTAGGGCTATTTAAAATTAATTACAGTAGGATTCTTTAAGAATTCCAAACAGAAACATAATATTTCTTTGAACTTTTATGTGCCCTCTCTAACAATTAAGTTTTCATCCATATTGTTTTAGAATTATGCCAGAAATCACCAAATTATTTTCCTTTCAGAGTATGCAAGAAGTTGCACTTCTTCTCTAAATGATGTTGAACTCCATGTTTGCGAATCAGTAGAAAAATCTTTTCATGAGCTTTCAATAGTGAGCCTCCCTGTCTTCTAATTGTGTATTTTTTGTGTCAAATCAGATGATATAATGAATAAATGGTCTCCTTTGCTCACCAGGTTATGGTGGAGAATTCAGATTTTACTCCCTCACAAGTAGGGTGTCTCTTTACTTTCCTTGCTCGGCAGCTTGCAAAACCTGACAATACTTTGTTTGTGAACAGAACGCTCTTTGATCAGGTAAGTGTCTTCAACAGTGAGAATCAGAATTGTTCCTCCTCTGTTTACTGCTGATAAAAAAATTCAGTATCTTGTTTCTTAATATGACAGACTATTGGGTAAATGTCTTATCTCAGAGAGGCCTGTTGAGGTTTTGGATCCAAATTGAGAGAGCGAGCGAGAGACAGACAGACAGAGAGAGTGAGTTTGTGTGTGTGTGTGTGTGTGTGTGTGTGTGTGTGTATGTTTTATGATGTGTTCTGGGTTTGCCTAACCAACTGCTATTATGGAGAGATAGATAGTAAAGAGTGGCTTATAGATATTCTATTATTTCTGTTACTTTGTTGCTCTAAATTGCCTAGAATTCTTTGCTCAGGGATGTTTTAATTTAAGAATCACCACATCTCACTAATAGTAAGATTATGTGATGATCATCTGGAGAAAAGATTACTTTTAGAAAATATGAATTTACTTACAAATGAGCTTGACTCTGTAGCCATCTGTTAATCCCACTTAAATATCCCCTATATATTGATATATGGCAAAGAAAAATGCATTCTGTTTGGAGAAAGTAGTAATGACTATCATTTGCAGAGTGCTTCACAGTGCCGAGGGCTGCTCCAAAGCTCATCCACACTGCTTGTAACAGGTCCGAAACTGGTACTTATTATACTCATTTTAAAAATAAATCCTGAAGAGGTTAAATAACTCATCCTACATCACAAATAGGAAGTGTTATTGTTAGCATTACTATTACTACTGTGTATTAATATGGGTAGGATTCTGACTACAGTCTGCTTTGCTCTATCCGTGATGGCACCACACTCTAGCTGTGTTTCCAAACCATAAAAATACATATATATGGCACGTATTAAGTTGTTAGTGTGCTTGAGCCTAATGTTTCATATACTAGGCCAGTCAGTTGAGAAGGTAGCATACACCTGGAGTATTTGTTGGGGCTGACTGTGAATGAACTGGTGGTATTAAAAAGATAGTTACTGCACATGAGCTGCTATAACATAAAGATTACCTTTTCTTTGGCCAGGTGCTTGAATTCCTGTGTAGCCCTGATGATGACTCTCGACACTCTGAAAGACAGCAGGTATGAGTAACTAGAACTGTTTTTGCTAAAGATTGAAAAGAAGGTCAGAGTAAGTCAGAAAGAACTTCTCTTTGTGAGTTAGACCTCACTGAATGTAAGGGGAAATGACTTGTGCCACACCCTGAGGAGCTGGTTTCAAACTTGCTGTGATTCTCCTAAAGTCTGGGATTATAACCATGTGCTACCCCGTTTGGCTCCGTCTTAGTATATTGTTATATTTTTGTGTATCGCCTTTGAGATTATCTAGTTTTTGTTCCCCTTCCTCATTTTAGAAATACAGAAAACTGATGTAGTAAGTTGTTCAGGGTCACAAATATGATCTGAACTCATCTCCTTCACTTCTATCCCAGCACCAGTTGTTATGTATAAAAATTTATGCAATATTTTTTATTATTTTCCAGTGGTATGCTGGTAAATGTTTAGCAACTGGTTTCCTAAGTGTAGTTCTGATATGAATGTTAGTTGATATTTTCATCTGTGTACAAAGAAAATAGATCAGAACATCACTCTTCAATCAATGAAATAATTTCTTTGCTGAACCAGACAATAATTTTCAAATACTAGAAAAGTAATTCCTCAGTTTTTTGAGCTCTTCAGTATAATAATACCTGTAGGCACACATACTCTTAATTGTATTAATATTTTACCCCATCACTTTCTTAACCAGGGATTGGTAAACTTTCTCTGAAAGAGCCAAGAGTCTCTGTCATTCCTTTTTTTTTTTTTAAACAATCCTTTAAAAATGCAACATTTTCTTAGCATTTTGCTGATGAATGTGTTTGCCAGTTTCTGTGTTGCAAGTAGCTCTCCACTATCGCTAGCTTAACCTCCAATCTGTTGTCACTTGAAGATGAACAGTAATATGCCTGCATGTATTTCTACCATTCAGACAGTTACATTACACTGGAAATAATAAACTCAGCAGCATATATAGTGGTAAAGTGTAATAAAACAATTAGGAAGTGGTGAGTTTTGAGTATTAATTACTTTTGTTTTCAATTTCATGTATTGTTAATATAATTCAATTTTTAATAATCACTGTGTTTAAAAACTGACTTGCAAACTTCCTGGAAATCTAACACTTGGCTCTAGTGGGTTGGTTAAATTGGCTCCAGCGATGGCATTTATATTATTTTTTCCAAATTGACGAAGTATATTGGGTTCACTTCATTTTTTTATTTTATGTAAAGTCCATAATAGCGCTCAAAACATTAACTTTGGGTTCTGAAATATGCTATTTGAATAGGTTTTATTTAACTTGAAAATAATAAAATTTACTATAGTAGAAAAATATTCTGCTAAATGATTTCTTAGGCTTCTGAGAAGGGTCCTGTTACTCTGGATCTTGAGTTTAAATACAGGTAGGAACTCACACTGCTCTAAATGTGTAATGCTTCTTTCATATCTTTTTGGGGGTTATTGATGAATCTAGCACAGCATCCTGGCCACATTTTTTTAATGCAGCTACTTAGTGTGATAAAAATTAAGTATGTGAGCCCAATGTTTTTGTTTTTATTATATAGTATAAGATATACACAACATAAAACGCACCATTTTAAGTGTACAGTCCAGCGGCATTAGGTCCATATTCACATTGCTGTACAATCATCCTCATCCTACCATCCATCTCCAGAACTTTTTCATCTTCTCAGACTGAATTACCATGTGTTTTAGAAAGTAACTCCTTATTCCCTTATCCCCCAGCCCTTGTCAACATCATTCTACTTTCTGTCTCAGTATTTTCTTTTTCTGTGTACTCCTGTAAGTGCAGTCATAGTGTTTGTCTTTCTGTGTTTGACTTATTTCACTAAGCATAATGTCATTAAAGTTCATCCATGTTTTAGCATTTATCAGAATTTTCTTCTGTTTTAAAGGCTGAATAATGCCCCCTTGTATGCATATACCATATTTTGTTTATCCATTCATTTGATGATAGACATTTGGATTGTTTCTGCCTTTTGGATATTTTGAATAGTGCTGCTATGAGAAAATGCAATGTTTAATTTTTTTAAATTAGTACATAAACATAGATACTACCTAAGGACAATGGATTTTAAAGAACCATAAGACATAAAAGCTTCCCACAAAAACTCATTTGTTGAAAAGATATGTGCAGACATTTTTAGCCAGGTTGGTGGGTCCATTCAGTATTCTAACAGGCCTTTATCTGAATATACTGTGGCATTCCTTCCATGTTTGAAGAGCAGAGTGATCTCTCTTTTGTAACTTAAATACAGTATAGTCACTATTGTAACAGCATTTTAACCCCTTGCATATGTGAATGCAAGCCAAAATGTCACCAGGTAAGAGTGTGAAAAAATAAAAGCAGTGGTGCATATGGCTGAACGGACCTTTATAGAGCTGATAAATGAAAATAAATGCCAAAATGTTTTTACTCATTTATTTTAATGTTCAGGTCCTTTTAGAATTGCTGCAGGCTGGTGGCATAGTTCAATTTGAAGAAAGCCGGCTCATTCGTATGGCAGAAAAAGCCGAGTTGTAAGTTATTTTGAAGTCATGTATTAGTTTTGCATAGAACTATTAAATTGTATTTCTGTAACTTGAAGCCCAGTGGATTGATGCATTGCTGTTTTTATTATTATATGAGTAAAAACAAGAAAAACCTATGTATTTTTGCCTTTCATTTGAATTCTAGAAATTAGTAAAATGGTAACATTTGTTTTAATATGAAAACCTTGTGATGTCTTATTATTTTAGATTTTTAAAACAATGTTTCCATGGTATTTTGAAGTTATGTTCAGTAGAAACAATGCAGAATTCAACATGCAAATGAGATCCATTATGTTAACACTGCTGTGTTGTTCAGTATCTTGTTCATTCTGAACAGAAAAACTTCATCTATGCAGATAACAAATTGATACCTCACCTATTGATTTTTTTATGTGACACATCATTTCTTTAACTTTTTTTGTACCCAGTATTGAAATTTCTTCTAAGAATAATATTCAGCAGCGTCGTAACCCTATAGTGAGGGGAATGTCAGACATTCATCTCCTTTAAATACTTAATACAGGCTGAGGCCGGGCGTGGTGGCACACTCCTGTAATCCCAGGACTCGGGAGGCTGAGGCAGGAGGATCGTTGTGAGTTCAAGACCAGCCTGGGTTATAAAGTGAGCCCAAGGCCAGCCTGAACTGCATAATGAGACCCCGTCTCAAAAAGACAAAAAAAAAAAAAAAAAGAAAAAGAAAAAGAAGGGCCGGGGGTCTAGCTCAGCGGCCTAAGCGCCTGGCTGGCAAGTGCAAGGTCATGAGTTCAATCCCCAGTGCCGCAAAAAAAAAAAATGCAAGCTGAGTGTCCCTTATCTGAGATGACTGAAAACAGAAGTGTTTCAGATTTTGGAGATTTTTAGAATTTGAAATATTGACACATGCCTTACTGGTTGAGCATCTGTAATCTGACAATTCAAATCTGAAATGTTCTGAAACCCAGAAAGTCTTTGAGCATTGAGATTAGGAATAATTAACCTGCACAACATTATTTAACTCTAGAAATCACATTATTCATGTCTCTTAAATATTAATCTTTGTGACTAAGTAAACTTCTTAAACCAGTAAGCTAATAACTGAATGCCCCATTTGGCACACTGATGTTTTCATTTTACCTTCTAGCTATCAAATTTGTGAATTTATGTATGAACGAGAACACCAATATGACAAAATTATTGATTGCTACTTGCGTGACCCACTGAGAGAGGCAAGTTAAGAAGTGATTTATCCTTTTTTCTTAGTTCCCTTTCCTTATCAGGTAGAAACAGCTATTTAGTAGAAATATTTAGTCATGTGTTTGCTGATCCAAAGTTTTCTTCCTTTATTCAGGTTTTTATTTAGTTTCTATAATAAAGCCAATTCTATGTTGCTAACTAAAACAGATGTAGTTCTTGCAATTTTGGATTTAAGTTTAGTAATTGACACTGATAATAAGCAAAACCAAATACATAATTATAGATTGTGGTAAGTGCTGGGGTGCTGTGGTAAGTGTAAGAAACTGGGTGCAACTTCAGAGGATAATGGACTAATTTATGCAGAGCAGCTTGAGAATAAATCTCAGAGAAAGAGACATATAAACCGAATTTTGGAATTTGAGAAGTGAGTGAAGCAGTGAGCCAAAGGAAGAGTGCTTGCAGATTGGGAACTGTGTGTGGAAGGTCCTGAGGCTGGGGGCGGGGGGACGACCTGTTCAAGGAACTGAATAGAGATTGTATAGAGCAAATGAAAATCAGTGCGGACAGAGCACACTAGGCAAGGGAAAGAGTAATTGAGATGAAATTGAGAATGTGGGATGAAACCACTAAAAGTAAAAGTATGATATTACTTTATTAGGTTGTTGAAAGTTAATAAATTGAGACCAAAATTAATTGGAACAGACTTGTAACTCCTAAGATTCTACCCTGGACTTTAAATAATTACTCTTTCTCTTCAGTATGTGTTTTCTACCAGTTAACTGTCTGAATGATTTTCCATCTTCAAAAAATAGAAATTTACCAAGACTAGTACAGATAGTAGGTAGTAACTAAATATTGCTGGATTGAATGGATGAAGAAGTTACATTGTTTTGTACTTTTCAGGAAGAAGTCTTTAATTACATTCACAACATCTTATCCATTCCTGGCCACAGTGCCGAGGAGAAGCAGTCTGTGTGGCACAAAGCAATGGATCATATTGAGGTACTGATTTAACACAACTTTTTAAACCTCCTTGTTTAAATAGATTCTTCCGAAGTAACTTTCTGCTAACTAAGCCGTGGCAGGTACCGTATTATCAGTGTTGATTTGCTTGAGGAGTAAAGCCATTTTCATCCTGAGATCGTGCACGTGGACAGCATGTTAGGTGAACATCAGTGTGAAAGCTGGTACAGGCAGTGAGGGGTGACTGCCGCCCTCTCATCTGTAGCATGGAGACCGTGGGGTTTGTAGTTTAATGTTACCGTCTTCCAAACAAGATCAGTGAGTCTTGGTGAAAGAACCCAACAAGATCTTCCTCCAATTTTGAGTTTTACCTCTTTTCCCTTTAGTGTTCATTTTGTTTCCTTTTTTATCATCTGCTTCAGATCCCCACAGTTACATTGTAGCTCATTCTTCATTTTAATTCATCTGCATTATGCAGTGGTTGGAGCACATAGACTCCAGACACCTGAAAATGAAGCTGTGTCTGTCTGTGTAATGTGAAACGTGATGAATTAATCAATGAGCAAACAAACTATTCAGCAAAAAACTCATGCTAGAGAAACAAGAAATATTTTTGCTACAAAACAATTATTTTTGTTGACTCTTTTTTCTCACATTGTTTTACCTCAAACCTTTTAATATCTCATGAGGCCATATTTGCAAGTATATGGAGTATCGAAGGACCTTTGTTTCCAGTAATATAAACAATCAACAAAAGCACATAGGAAGAAGTTATCATAATAGTTTTTTTACAATATACAATGTAAACTTAGTGGTTCTTAGTACTTACAGAGTTCTAGATCTTTTTTGAGAATCTAATGAAAGATTTGGACCTATGCCTGCACATGTGCTTAGGTACATGATTTTTATTAGTTTCAGGGATCCCAAGATCTCTCAAACCCATTTTTAGGTTGAACTTGTGGATTCCTAATAAAGAATTTCTGGTTTAGATGGTTTCACCAATATGGACAGAACATATTTCATCGAATTTTAAAGAATATTTTATTTTTTAGTAAAAAATTCAGAAAACTGCATAAAACAAATGTACAGTTTAATTTTTAAACACTACAAAGTTAACATTCTAAGCTCAGCTCTAGAAACATGTCTCTTGTCCTAGACTCTTCCCATATATCTTTTTCTGATCAGTGCTCTGCCTCCTACCTTACCCTCCCACCAATATTCCTGTTGTACCTCCATTTTTGTGATAATTTCCTGCCTTTCTATATACTGCATCTGCATGCATTCCCAAGTATGTTTTTGTTTTGCCTGGTGTTGAACTTAAATTACGCTCTGTATTTTCTGTTTTATTTTGCTTCATGTTTTGTTTGAAAGGTCTGCACCTTTTGTTGTAGGCAGCGGCAGCTTATGTTCATGTATAATATTCCATCTCATAAATACATCCCAGTGTATGTCTTGGTTACTTTTCTCATCACTGAAACATGATACCCAACACCCACTGTTACTTAGGAAGAAAGGGTTATTTTTGGTTTACAGTTTGTAGAGGTTTCAGTTCAGGGCAGCATGGCAGAGGGGCATGGAAAGCTCATGGTGTGGTCACTGGGAAACAGAGAGAGATCAAGGGAAGAGAAAGGGAGATAGAGCCTTCCAGGCCACATCCTTGAGGACCCACCTCCTCCCCCTAGGCTCATCTCCCAATCAGCTATGAACTCATGATGAGTATCATGCTCTTATGGTTCAGTCACCTTTCACAGACCCTGCATACGGGCCCGAGGGACTTTGGGGGGACATCTAAACATAAAGCTTAACAGTCTATCCATTCAGCTGTTGAATGGACATTTCAGTTATTTCTGGTTTGAGACTATTAAAATAAATCTGTGCATGAGCATATACGTATAGATGATGTACTGTACTTATATCTTGAGCACAGCCACATGCATCTCTCTAGCATGGTGGTTCTCAATCTGGTGCCCAGCTTTAGCTGAGAACTTGGTAAAAATGCAGTTTTAGTCTCCAGATATCCTGAAGCAGAAACTCTGAGGGTGGGATCCAACAACATGTTTTAACAAGTCCACCAACTAATTACAGTGCATGATGACCAGTAATCTCTGCTCTAGGATATATAATTGGTAGGTAATTGGGATTCACATCTTCAGCTTCGGTGGATGCCAGAAGAATTCCCATTGGCTTTTTATCTTTGCTAGACTTTAAAACTCTTCCAATCTTGGACGAGTAATGGTAACATATTACCATGTGTAATAGTAACTTATTTGTATGTCCTTAGTGACTAATGACATGGGCAGCCTTTTCATGTTTATTGACCTTTTAAATTTTCTCTTCTTTAATATGTTCATTGAAGTCTTTTGCATTTGTGAACTCTGAGGTACCACTGCAGTTACTCAGATGCACTAGTGAGGCCATATGGCCGTTTGTTTCCCATATGGAAAGATTTTTGACTGCTCGTTTAATTTTCCTTTTTTTCCTGAGACAGTGTCTTGCTATGTTGCCCGGCCTGGCCTTGAGCTCTTAGGCTTGAGCAACCCTTGCCTCAGCCTCCAGAGTAGCTGGAACAAGTGTGTGCTGCTATGCGCAGCCTTTTTTATTTGTTTTCTTTCCCAGTGCTGGAGGTCAAAGTCAGGTGTTTCTGGTAAGCAAGCATTCTTATCACTGAACCACATCCCCAGCCTACCAGTCTTTTTATGGCTGAAAATTGATTCAGGCTGTTTCTTAAGTCAGTTTATTAAGTTACAGTTTTTTAGAATTTATCTATTTTGCCTAAGCTTTCAAATTTTTGTGATAAATTAATTAATAATTTCTTTTTAATGTCCAGAATAGTAGGAATATACCCCCTTCTGTTTGTGAAATAGATTAGTTTACCCTCTTTTAAGATGTAGTTCATTAGTGGACACCATAATTGTGTCAGCTAATTGTTACTAATTTACAAATACTACTTAACAGTAATTATTAAATCTATCTTGAGTATTGCAGTGACAATAACTTGTTCAGGTCTTACTAGATGACATGCTATGGTGGTCAACATTTAGTCTTTGCATTTAGCTGCGGTTGAACAGTGTTCCCACCTGGAAACTGTTACCTGGAAAGGCAGATTGTAACCCAAGAAAGAAGAGAGTTTCAGGAAGAAAAGGGTAGCCAGTGGCATCAAGGAAATTTCAAGGATATGGCAGATTAGAAATCTTAGATTTGGCAGAAATAGGTCTTATTATAGTGGTTAATTTACAGTGCTGATATTTAGTCTCCTTTAAGATTTAGCACCTTAAATTGATTTCTTAAGATACTTTAAGGTTTCCAAATCCACCAAGCACCAGAGGTAAATTTTTAGAATTCTTAGTCAAAAGAATTGCAACTTTTTTCCATTTCTTTCAGTTATTACTTTAAAGCTCAAGAGTGAAATTCATTGACAGAGAACTTGGGAAGCTTTTGTTCTGCTATTCATCCTATAGGTATCATGGCCAGAATCCAGAGTTCATAGTGCTTTCATTTTCTAAGAATTCAAAATTACCCTCTTTAAAGGTCGATTTCTGTTTTATTATATGAAACATTTCCAATTTTTCTTATTTTCATTGTACTCTTTAAATGGAGGCCCTATGTCAAGGTCTCCTGAAATAGTGTGGACACTTGGGATAATGTGGAAGTAGGTAACCATACCTCCTGTCTATGTTGTTCTATTTAAATGTACCATTTTAAATGGCTTTATCTTTTCCTTTATCTCCAGGAACTTGTATCCCTGCAGCCCTGTAAAGCTGCAGAGCTGGTTGCTACACACTTTTCTGAACAGATTGAAACAGTCATTAAAAAACTGCAGGTAAATATTACAGGCATATAGTGCAAAAAAACATCCAGTTGAGAGACAATTGTTAAACTTCCACCTGCGAATTTTTGATCGTAGTAATTTCTTAAAATGATGTTGCCACTTTAGTGATTTCTGCAGGGTGTGTGTGTGTGTGTGTGTGTGTAAGCAGCTATGTGATCTCTGGATCTCAAAATAAGGGAGATCATCTTTGTGTGTAACATGACTACCAGAGAATACCTTTAGAACTACAACACACACTTACTCTAGAAATCACATTCTACAGAAAATCCTCTCTTTCATCCATTTGCTTTTTCTGTGGGAGCCACAACCCTGCTTTTTTGAAGATTCATATTCCTTACTTGGAACTTTGTGGTTCTCAAGGTAGAATTAGTGTTGACTTTCTAGAAATTTTCTTGAACAGTCTTAACTAGAATACAGCTACATGCATGCTAAATATTAAGAAGCTCAGTTGGAAGTTAATACTTAGTGGACCTAGCCTTGCTCTTATCACTTACATGGCATACTTAGTATTGAGTGTGCTCACTGGGGACAGAACAACAATAGCAACGTAAAGCATAACCTAGAATCCTCAAATAATACTAGTAACGGTACAGAACAGCTGTGCAAAATGAAAATCAGAGCCATGAATGGGAGCCAAGTGACCTGAGAGGCGAAGATTTGAAATTCATTCAAGAGCTTACAGTGTCCCCACGCGGTACTACAGTGTACTAGGTCCTGAGGACACAAACAAGAATTCAACCTTTCCTTTAAATTTTCCTATGGAACAGATCATTTATGTAACTGTAGTACAGTGTTACAAGAGCTGCACTAGGGACATGTAAAAAGAGCTGTAGAAATGAAAGGAGAGAGTGATGGACTGTGAGGAAGTCAGATAAGAATTCTCAGTACTGACCTGGGTCTGGAATTATTGGTCTCAGTTTTCCAGAAAGTTGAGAAAGGTTTTCTATCTACATAAAGGGCTGTCAGTATGTGGAGATGAAGAGGCACGAAACATCACATGCATTGAGAAAAGAGTCAGGTCTGTGTGAAGCATGTTATAGTGGATAGTGGTGGACGCAGCCTTGAATTAGGCTAGAAGGGATGTGTTGGAAGGAGCAGGTCAGAATGATACAGGCTGGAAAACGTAGCTTGAGATCTGATAGTATATGTAATTACAGGTAATATACTTACCTTCCATGCACCGGAGAATTGCTAACATGTATAAGCAAGGGGTGATTTTATTATATCCCTTTTATAGAAATTGGACTCTGGCTAGCACTGAGAAGAATGGGCTGGCAAGGAGAACAAAAAGAGCAGAGAGACCATTTAGAAGACGAGAGGCCTGGGCAAAAGATGTGAGGCCCAGGAGAAAGCCAGTGTCAGTGGAGAGGCAGATTCCAGATGTTTTTGTGAAATAAAACATATAGGACTTGAAAATGAGTTGAATATGATAGAAAAATTTAAAAATTATTCCCAGATACCAGGTTGTCCAGCATTAGGTCAGAATAAAGCCTCAGCCATTGATTCAATAAATACTTACGCTCTGGGTCCAGAAACATGAAGTGCTGAGAACACAAAAACATAAATGTAATCCCTACCCGCAAAGAAAAAGGCAGATAAGCCAACAGACAGTTACAGGATGTTTAGGGCAGAATGATGATACAACCCCGCCAGGGTCCTGAGGAGGGGTGAGGAGGACAGCACCCTGTCTGATGGGGCTGGGCTTCTGCTCACATCACTCCTCGCACCCACAGCTCCCAGCCCTTGAAGCCAGCAGTTCTGGTAAACCTCACCTGTTGTGCTGGTGCTGTGTCATTGTTTGTTTGTTTAATGTAAGATTGTCAATGGAAGGATTTATTTTTCCTGTAGTCTGTAGTAATATTGAGACCAGAAGGCCTAGTAAATAGATATAATGTCATTTTTCAGAAAAATGTATACAAGCTAAAGTGTCATGGATAAGGAAAAAGTGACTATTTGATTGTAGTCTATTGAGTCTTACTCTTTTAAAGAAATTTTATTTTATTGCAGAGCCTTTTTTTTTTTTTTTTTTTTGTGGCACCGGGGATTGAACTCATGACCTAAGTGGCGCTTAGGCCACTGAGCTAGATCCCCAGCCCTTGTCTTTTTGAGACAGGGTCTCGCTATGCCGTTCAGGCTGGCCTTGAGCTCACTTTGTAGCCCAGGCTGGTCTCGAACTCACAATGATCTTCCTCTCTCAGCCTCCCGAATGCTGGGATTACAGGCATGAGCCACCACGCCCAGCTTGCAGAGCCTTATTAAGTGTGTAAGAATTCCACACGGATCTTACACAGTACCTTTACTTTTGATGGCAATCAGTGTGTCTCTAATTGTTTTCAGAATTCTTGAGAAAAAAATAAGTCAGAATGATGTAACCAGAAGAAAGTCATGTAAAATAAAACAAAGTGATAAGGAAAAGATAGGAAATCAAAGACTGATAAAGACTAATAAGTAGTATGTGTCAGTCTTTTTAAAGACTAACAAATATGTATTTTAAAAATCATGTTCTTTAAATGGCATTAATCCTTTGCCCTTTGGAAATCTGCTTTTTACAGATGAAGTTTGAATGTGTCAAAAAAGGAAAATCAAACAACAGTAATTTTTTTTGCTTAGATTTTCCAAGAACTAGAAACATTATTTATATTTATATAGTAGAAGGTTTGTCTCATTTAACCCTTACCACTATCCCATGCAGAAGGCAGAGAAGATATTGCTGGGAGTTTTTCCCCACGTAGGGAAATTAGTGACAATGCAAAGTCACATGGCTCATTAGTGTCAGAAGCAAAACCCAGGTTTTTTGACGTATTGATTGCAAACACATTACAATTTGACTATCATCGTTTCTGTAGCGGATTATATTGTGGAGATAATGGTTTGTTTTGGTGGTGGCTGTTCACTTGGGCCTTAAACCCTACCTGGGTTAACTGTCACCCGGCAGGTGATTGTAACCAGGAGAGATGAAGCATTGCAGCCAGAACACAGAATTCACATCACTGAACCTCAGTTTCACAGGAAACCAGAATAGCTTACTTAATTAATCATTTGAGTAGAGCGGTTCAAAGCACCCACCACTGCCTCTCCGAGGGTTCTTGTGCTGAGAACACCTCAGGGATTTGTCTCATTACTGCCCTTTTTAAAAGCTACAAAGGTGTATTCCTCCTCCATTCAAAATTGAATGTGTGGCGGTGATTAGAACTATTGAGAGGGCATAAAGGACTTCCAGACAATTCTTTGGAATTCCTTAGATCTCTGCAGAGGCTTAATGGAAATAGTCATTTTAAAGGAACTGACTAGAATGGTTCTTTACTGTGGTATAATTTGCAAAATTTGTTTTAATATTTAATTGTAATTTTTGTTTCTTCTTTCAGAATGAGGTATTGCTTTTCAAATTTTTGAGGAGTCTTCTTGACCCAAGGTATGTCAATAAACTTTTTATAATATGTAGATGGGAAATAAATTGAATTTAAGATAGTAGCACATGGTATCAAAAGAGTAAAATGAACTCTTAATTTTTTAATTATTAATAGGGGTAGCCATTACATAAAAATTGTTCATGATCTGGAAATAAATATTGAGGTAATGTTTTTCTTTCCATCTGAACATGAGAATACATAGTGAGTTCTCATCAATGTAAATAAACTAATAAAGCCATACTGTGAGGACCTATTTCAGGAAGAATCTGATACCCAAACAGCTTCCGCTTTCTATCCTAACTTTGCTCCTGCTATTCCTTATGCTATGAATGGGTGGCTCTACTGTTAATAGAAAACTCTTCTTTCCCAATCCACCCCTAAATCTATTACCTTTTAAATTCCCACTTGGTTAGTTTTGAATAACTGGCTATAATCACCTGAGGGACAGTTAATCCAGGTAGGATTAAATGGTGGTGTGAAAGGAAAGTTTAAATGTTTTTTAGTTTCCGCTGTGAAACTTATAAAAACAAACCCCAGGTGATGATGACATTACTAATGGATTTGTTAGCAAAACAGCTTTGCATGTGAGATCTTGAGTTTTACCGTGACTAAGTGGAGTACATTGAGAGTTGAGTAATGATATGTAACATCCTCTAAAACAGTGACTCCTGGCCAGAAGTTAGCATCAGGATCACTAAGGAAACTTTGAAAAATACATATTCCTGGGCCCAGCTGCACACAGATGACGGTGAAATAATCTTGCTTTTTTTTTTTTAATGAAAGGATACTGGTACTAGGGGGACATTTTAATGTGTGCTTAGAGTTAAGCACAGATTTACTTAATCTGAGATATAATATGCTGGGATGGCATAGCTTTCACATTAGATGTACAGACTTTAGGTTTTATTAAATATATGCTGGCCATTGAAAAACAGTTATTTACATTAATAATTGTAATATCAATTTTAGTTATTTCAATATCCTGTGCTACTTTTAAGTGCTAGATTACCAATACAGTACTTCTATTGATTGAAATAATTTTTTGAAAGCTCAATTATTTATATCTTGAGCGGGCTATGCTGTTTTTTAAATTTAAAATCAAGCAAATGTGTGTGCAGATGTTTAGAAAAAGCTGCCTACGTACCTCATTCCACCCCAGTTCAAGATTTTTTCAAAATATCTATGTTTTAATTCCTATTCTGAGTTATTAGTGAAGTTAGCCATCTTTTAGAATTTCTTTTAATTGCATTTTTCTGAGAGCCGGTCTGGGCTCCAGCCTACTCTGGATGTAACTGATGGAGATAGTATAGAATTGGAGCTGGGCAGGGAAAGCTGGGCGAGGGGCCCTGAGAGAAGGGAGCAGCCTGAGCTGAGGGAAGGAGGAAGGAAGCGCCCAGCTCTGCTTCCCAATCCTCTCTCAGAGCCTGGCCACCTTCCTTCCCATGGCACCGCTCCCTCCACCCCTCACCAGTGCCTCCTCCTGTAGGAGAACCATTCTCTTCCTGGGAGTAATTTTTTTTTTTAACCAAATCCTTTCCTCTGACTGTTCTACCTGGAGACACTCAAGCTGGAAAGACAGAAGTTTGGCTTTGAACTTGACATTTTTTTCAAACCCAATAAAATGTCAAAGATGATAGTGACTAGATCTTACTTTTTCTTTTAAATAAAAAGATACCAGGACTAGGTCATGTAAATATCAGTATAGTCATTTGCTATATTGGTATCACAGTCACTACCTAAACTTCAGTTTATTAAAAATGGCAAGTCACAGAGGACCAGACGTGTTCAGTGAATAGCCCTGCTGAGTTATTGTTTATACCTAGATTTGAAAGATGCTAATTAGGTAAAACTCTTAAGAGGACTATAAATGTTGTTTTTGTTTACTAGAAAACCACAAATAATTTTATATTTATGTGAACAAAAGGCATATTTTATCGCCTTAAATTAATCCTAACACAGGGTCATTACTCTAATTTAACTTGTCATATTTTTTCTCTTCTGTGACATCAGTTCAGCTATAAGGTTTTCCCCGACTTACTGCAGAGAGAAGTTGTGCACCCATAGCCCTTTTGCTTCCTCCCCTGTCCCCCAAAAAGCAGCATGACCTCCAAAGACCACACTCTCACAACAGCCTAATCTCTGGCTTTACTTTTGCCTAACAGCAGTTAAGAGCCATAAATTAACTGAATTGACACCTTAGCACCACCTTTAAAAAGAACTACTTAAGGTTCTAACGTGGGATGATTATTTAAACTCAGCAGTTCAGGACCCACCTGGGCAACATAGCCAGACCCAATCTCAAAAATATAAAAAATTTTAAAAAGCTCACTTTTATATTACCCACATCCAATTGTCAAAGACCTCATGTTCTGCTTTGAGAATCCCAAATCTTGAGTTCATTATATTTTATCCTCTTACTTTATGTCTTATAGTACCAGCCTGACCTACAAAAACCTATTTAGCCCATAACATAATTATGTAACGCTAGTGCTATACCAAATTCTGGATTGAGGGGGAAAGATAAGCTTAAGAAGGTTGAATCCAGAGGGAAATAGCGAAAACAAGAAATTCTCTGTTTCTTGCTCTCAGAGCTGTTCTTAGACAAAGTTGTGGGTTATAGAATGTTTGTCTTGAGTGCCCTTTCACTGTAATCCCACTTCTGTGCCTTTCTTTCCAGGAGCACGGGGTATACACACTTCCTCAGGTTTTCTGCTTCACAAGCACATGTAGATAGGCAGTATTCTTCACAGGTTGTAAAATTTCAGTTACCTCCCAATTGCTTTGTCAGTATTTGCAGTATTTGACACTCGTACAATGAGGAATATACAAGCAATGTATAAATACATATGGAGCAAACATATACACAGATAGAAAAAAAACTGTCCTTAATACCAAGTAACCTCAAACATGAGAAGAATGCAGATAGCGTGGACTGGGATTAGTCTCTTATTGACTGATTTTCCTCCACATTTTAGCCTTTAAAAATGACTTCATTGTGGGGACAGAGGCGGATTTCCCTCTGCATTCTGAAGGTGCACTGGAATACACTGACAAAGATTCATTAGGAGAAAAGGCAAACAAACTTATTAACATGCAGAAAGAGAAAAATCACAGCATAGAGGAAAATGAGAAGAGTGTGATCAACCACAATATCAACATTATATACCTCAGATACTGCCTTATGTATAGGAGATAAGGAAAATGGGGTTGTGGACCTTTATAGGGGTATAGAAAATGACTTCTAGGGAACCTTGATGGGCTTGGAGAACAGGCAGTGGCCAAGGGAAAAGTCTGTTTGGCCCATAAAAACTTTGTGAAAGTTTCTCTATGAGACTAAAATAGAGGACAAGGCTGTGTGACAAAAGTCTGTCCAGGTGTGTTGACTGACATCTCACTTCCTGAGATATGAGTTTAATTATTGAAGGGTCAGGGAAGGGACTAGAAAAAGTTGTTTTTGTCCAGTGGGTGCTTTAGGCAAATGTGGAAACGCAGAAAGCCTCTCCCTGCGCTCTAGAGGGGAACCGGGGGAATCAGAGAGACTTGGATCCTGAGGCAGGTCCTCCGTACTCTCAGCCTGTCAGAGTATCTGCCTTGTGCTTAGTGACTAACCTAAGAGGCAGAGTCATATCACATACTGGGAAAATCAAAATGGAAAATTTTTTTTTTCGGCACCGGGGATTGAACTCACGACCTTGTACTTGCCAGGCAGGCGCTTAGGCCGCTGAGCTAGATGCCCGGCCCTGGTGTTTTTGAGACAGGGTCTCACTATGCCATTCAGGCTGGCCTTGAGTTCACTTTGTAGCCCAGGCTGGTCTTGAACTCACAACGATCCGCCTGTCTCAGCCTCCCGAGTGCTGGGATTACAGGCGTGAGCCACCACTCCCGGCCGAAATGGAAAATTTTAAGTATGGAAAGATGTAGGGAGAGGAGCACGTCAGAAGTAGGTGATCTGTCCCTGCCTCGCAGCTTTTATTGGCAGCTGAGTTTAAATTAGTTTTGTCTTTGCATCCTCCATTTCTGTTCTTCAGTAGTAGTTTTGTTTTTTATTACTTTTTTAAACTCTAGGTTTTTTCCCTATGATATGCTTATCCATTTCTGGAGAGTAGGGAAAATGAAGATAGTTGTTTTGAAGAATATTTCATATCAGATTTTTTATTTGTTTACTCTTATCCCTAAAGTCTGAGTTAAAAAGATCATTATTCCTATACATATAGTTCATACATACTCAATTTAACATTTACTTTGATTTGTTTTTGAGAGAGTCATTTTTGAGAGGGTCGCTTTTAATTTTATTAACATTTTTAAAGAAGCATATCATCTAGTTGAATTCTTGTGTGTGTTTCTCTGTCTTTACCCAATTTCTTTGTTGTCTTGGTTATGTAATAATTTTGTCAGTAGAATTAATTGACCTACAAAGATACTGGTAGCATGAAAAGATTACATAGTTTTTGGGGGGAGAGGTGGTTAATCCTCCAGAAACAAATTACTGGCCTGAAATGAGGCCAGCAGCTCAGGGGAGAAAGGATTTGCACCATTCTTCCTCCCATCTCTCCTTGGGCAGCTGCTACACAGCACGCACCCCACCCCTACGTCCCTGTGGCCTCTTGCTGGCCAGTGACTTTCACGGGAGTTCTGATATATTCAAATCCACATGCAGGCCCTTTGTGCAGCAGGAAACTTGACAGGTAATACAAGAGGACGCTGATGGCTTTGGAGCTGTGTAAAGAACAAAGAGGATGTGTGGATCCATTTATATTCAAAATACTTTCCTCAGAGCGATCTTCGTGGTAATGTGGATTTAGCCTTTGTTAGCAATGTCCTGGAGGCGGTGAAATATGTAATACCATTTTCTTGTAGGGAAAAACCCCACATAAAACATCACATTGCCTTTTTAAGCTTTTATTCAAAATAAAGTAAAAATTGAACATTGCTAAGAAAATGAATAACTTTGCCAAGGAGCAAAATATAGATTATGGAAGTGGTTCTACAGTGGGTTTTAGTTGAATCTGTCAGTATTTTTGTAGATATTTTTGAAAAGGACATTTTAAGATATTGACATGCAGTCTTGAAATAAATTATAGCACGTAAGCACTATCCCTACCATGGGAAGGAAACAGGGCCTCATCTTCGGAACTGGGCATTCTAATGGAGGAGATGGACTAGTATGCAGGAAATTCTAAAAGAAGTGTCTTCAATAAAATCTGAAAGTGATAATCAAGTTTTCACTTTCTTTACCTACTGCCACTCTGCCTTCTCAGCCACACCGCTCAGAACCACTCAGTTAACAAAACCTACGAGCTGCCTCTTCCTTGTCTCTTTATGCAAACTTTCCTCTTGTCTACATGCTCCCTGCTCAGGTACTCAGCATCTCTGTGGAAAACCAGCTTTCCCAGTTCCCAGAGTTTTTCAATTCTCATTACCTGAGGTGAAATCCAAGCTCCTTTTGGTGCACAGGCCCTTCTTGACCCATTGCAGTCATGTCTGTACAGGTTCATTGTCTCCCATCCTCCCATTTCTGTTCTCTGCTACCCCTCAGTAGCATACGAAACTATTTGCTCATAGGATAAACTACACTGTGTAGTACTTGGTCCTCTTCACTCTTCACCACACTGTGGCCTTGAGAACAGCTTAGCTCCATGTTTTTAAAGCTATACAACTACATGTGCTTTGATTCAGTGATTCCATTTTAGAAAATATATTTTAAGGAAATACTTTGAAATTAAAAAGTGATTACTACTAAAATACCCATATTAACATTCATTATGGAAAAAAAACTGTTCTAAACAGGGCCTAGAGAGGATGACCAATTTGGCAAACATGCAGTGTGAATGTAAAGTCATGCTAAGCAGGAAAAGTGTATAGCATTTGATACTGTGTACTATATGTGACTAAATGATGAGAGGAAATACGTACAGATGTAGATAAGCTTAATGTTCACCATGTTCTTTGTTCGCCATAATGTTCTTAACAATAAAAATGAGACCAATTCTTAGTATTTTGGAAGAGTTTGCTCTTTGCTTTTTAAATTTTAAATTAATTTGAATGTAATGAAAACTGGCTTGTAAAAAGTTTCCAAAAAATTGCTTAATTTTACTTAAAGAAATCTTTCCATACTCATATTCCTCTATATTTCAATAAGGACGCATTTTAAGATTTACTGTGGCATTTAAAATTCTATTCTGTCTATCTATTCTATTCTGTCTTTTCTATCATTGTCTTTGTTCTTTTGTTTCTTTTCTTTTTGGCTTTCACTTACTTTCTTCCTTCTCTGATTTTAATTGGGCATTTTTAGATGAATCCATTTTTTCCTCTCTTAACATCAGTTATACTTCCCTTTTTAAAAACCTTTTTTTGTGGTTGCTCTTTAGTTAGTAGTATACACTTCTGACTCATCCAAGTCCAAGTCCAGATGATACGGCAGCACCTCCTGGGTGACACGAGCATCTTAGAACAGAGTATGCTGTTTGGCCGTTTCGTTCCCCTCCTGTCAGTTAGGTTCTGGTAAAACTAATCAGCTGGCTCCGATCCAAGTTTCCCTTGAGAGCAAGTACATTAGTTACTGGGGCTTCCTCAATATGGCGACACAGACTAAGCGACTTAACACACAGCAATGTAGTGTATCATAGTTGTGGGTGCTGGGAGGATGAGATTGGGTCATTGGCAGGGTTGGTTCATACTGAGGACTGTGAGAAAGATCTTTTCTGTCCACCCCCACCCTTCAGTAGATTGCTGCAATCTGACATTCCTGGGTTGTAGAGGAAGCACTTCGATCTCACCCTTCATCTTCACATGCATATTCATTTCTCTCTCTCTCTCTCTCTCTCTCTCTCTCTCTCTCTCTCTCTCTGATTTTCTTTTTCTGAGGGCATTGGTCATATTAGATTAGAGGCCCACCCTCCCTCAATGGTACTTTATCTTAACTATTTACATTTTCTTTGTTTGTATTTCCAAGTAATGTCACATGATGAGATACTGGGGTTCACTTAAACATGTGGGTTGGGCAGCATAGTTCAGCCCATCAGAACAGGCCTTGTCAAGACAAACAAAGCACTCGGGATGTATTTCAGAACAGCCGCTTGTCCCCTGCCCCTGATGGAAGCATGGAGTGTGGGACCGTAAACTTCTCAGTGAGAACCTGCAGTCTCCTGGATGTAAAGTCCACAAGTGTGGGAACCCTCCTAGGACTAGGACCCCCTGGATTTTTAACTCTCGAACTTGTCAACAGAGAACCTCTGGAAACTTTTAGCTTCAATTTTAACTTTTCCTACCCCAGTCTGGCTTGAATAGCTGCAATATCTTCTTTTGGGCTTCTGCTCTGGGAAGCTGTGATGGTCTGTATCCGCCTCAGTGCCTCTCTAGTTTGGAGGACAGTGCTTTTCACCCTTGCCTTTGATTCTTGGATGGAACTAAGAAGGGCTAGTGGTTTTTCAGCTTGTTCAGCACTTTTCTAGTTGTGTACAAGGGTGAATTCTATGGTACTTACATGCCAGACCAGAAAGCAGTTGTATGTGGTCAGCCATAGTTAGATGTACTATATTGTACTATGGTAGATGTGCAGTAGCCTACCCCACCATCAGTTCCAAAACTATATCTGGAAAATGTTTAGTTTAAAGAATGTCTCCATGGTGGGATCACAGCACTTCTCAAGTATTTCTTCCATTCCATCTATCACTTGGGAGACAGAATGGCACCAGGTTGGAAGGGTACTAGTGAGAGTGTTACGCTGAGTGGCCAGTCCCTGTACTGTCCAGTTTTTCTTTAACTTGGGTCAGTTGGTCCTTGCTAGATTTTAGTGGCAAAAAGAACCTTATATTAGGAAAAACATACATAATGAAGATGACTGCAGAATTATTATCTACTAATCATGGTACTTTGGCAAATTGTTTGAGCTGCCTTGTGGGTGATTTTGGTTTTGGTACTGGGGCTTGAAGCCTGAGCTACAGCGCAAGCCCCTTTATGAATTTTTAATTGGAGTCTATATAGCATTGGAATGATCCAAGTACTGTTGATGACTGATAGAACTATGGTGCTAGATAACTCTTGCTGTCTCTAAAATCATTAAGCTCTTCTTTCTAGTAGCCTGTGAAGTCCATTCTTCCTGTCCATATAGAAGAACAGTGAAAATGATATTTTCTTTTTCATGAGTATCAGAGGAACAATAAAAATTTTATTAAGATTCAAAGAAGTACATCTGGCACTTGACTAATCAAACTAGGGAAATGGAGCATGACCAAATCCCCAAAGCAAGCTCTCTTAGATCTGCTGTTACATCAGTTTGGTATGTCAGAATCTTTGCTGTCACACAAAATGACGTGCTTGTCTACTTTGGTCTTTGCCCGATAAAAGCTTTTAAGGAATTTCAGCTGCAGCTATTGCTAGCTGAGGAACTCCTGCCAGGGTCATCATGAACAGCAAGGAACCAAAAAGATGCCACTGATTCCTTCTTGCCAAGGGACATGTTTCTACCTATCAGTTGATTGTCATGTTGCAGGCATTATTAGTTTTATTATTTTATAGTTACATGCAGATTTTATAGCTGTTATCTTTGCTACCAGTAATTCGTACACTTGTAGCATTCTTCATGCAGGTTGTACATTGACCCAGTTGGCACAAGACAACATGGGTTTCTAACAGAGTGTGCAGAAAGCTGAAAGTTCCGCCGAGAGGCCTGCGACCCATCTTGATAGAATGAAAGCTATAGAAAAAGCAGTTTTCTTTGCTCTCATGTTTTGTGAGTGAGATAGCTGAATTCTCAGTCTGAAATGGTACTGAGCAGTGCCAGGCAGGGTGGCACACACTGTAATCCCAGATATTTGGGAGGGCCAGTGCAGGAAGATTGCAAGTTCGAATCCAGCCTGGGCAGTTTAGCAGCTTAAACAGACCCTGTCTCAAAATAAAGAACAAAAAACAAAAAAAGGGAGTGGGGGTAGGGATGCAGTTTAGTGCTTACTGGGTTCAAACCCCAGAACTGAAAAAATAAAGAGAGTACTGTACTACGTAGTCATGCCATATCTCCAAGTCCTGGATATAAGGAAATGAACAGAGAATTGAAGTAAACAAAATTTAGGCAAAGATAAAGTGGGTCCCCGGGCGTGGTGGCTCACGCCTGTAATCCCAGCACTGGGAGGCTGAGACAGGCGGATTGTTGTGAGTTAGAGACCAGCCCGAGCTACAAAGTGAGCTCAAGGCCAGCCTGAATGGCATAGTAAGACCCTGTCTCAAAATGACAAGGGCTGGGGATTTAGCTCAGTGGCCTAAGCTCTTGCCTGGCAAGTGCAAGGTCATGAGTTCAATCCCCAGTGCCGCAAAAAAAAAAAAAAAAAGATAAAGTGGGTCTAAGTTGTCACAGTGAGTACTGAGAGAAATTGTGAAATCCTCTTCCTTAGAGATATGGAAGAGTACTCTAGGCTGGCCTATTTATGTTTAATTTTTAAAGAAAGGAGGAGAAAGTAGACCAGCCTCTTTATTCCAGCACATTTTTTTTTCTTTATCAAATAAATATTAAGAAGTCAGGATTTGAATTTTAAAATCACTTTAATGTAAGTTTTTCAAAACTGATTATATATTTTTATTCTTCCCCAGAAATGACCCAATGTACAGGGTTATAATTTAAAATGAATTTCACAACCTGAGTAATAGTGGGAATATATACTTCTCCAACTGAATATATATATTTCTCCCGGAAACTCAGGGTATGTGGTATACATGTGCTGCGAGGCAGACATACACTGTCTGTTAAAACTGACAAAGAAAGAATATGCATGCTCGTGAAATTCTCCTTTTAACATACATTCGAATGTTTATATCCTTATAACTAATGCTGCTATTAAAACAGATTCCCAAAGGAGTAGAGAAGGTGTAGGCCTAAAAGACATAATTTTGACAGCCATTCACGTTAGCAGTGAGTGTGTCACACGGCAGGTGGCTAACAGAAGGCTGACAGCAGCAGCTTTGGCAAATGCATTCAACAAACCATGCTTATATGCAAGACTGATAACAGTCAGAAATGAATGTAAATTCATTAGTGGTACAACTTATTTATTAAAGTTTTGATTATGTTGATATTTCCTGATCATTTCCCATCAGACACATGATTTTCCTCATAAATTAGTACATCAAAATCTATTCATTTGGGTGATTTGCTTGGCTTGATGCATATTCACATCTTCAGTTCTTGTAAATGGTTTTGTCAATAAATGTTCTGGAAGGAATTAAGTACTGTGACTCATTGGCAGATGCCTATGTCTAATCTTAATTTTCTCTGTGGTCTGACATTTATAAGACATCAAGTACCAGAAGTCTGGTAGATAAAATACTAACATCAACAGTTAGTTGTGAAAATCTGTAAAATACACTGGCTGACCTGAATATGGAGGCACAGTGGTTAACATTTTCATTTTCTTTTATATAATGGTGTTCTCTTGAGACACAACTTTGTCCCTCTGAGACAATATAAGAAAATCCAAACTGTTTTGACCACCAAAGTGTTTGTGAGGATTTTCCTCACATGGTAATTGAACTATTCTTTGGTGGACACCAACTGGGTGTCCTATGGTATAACCCAATTCTGACACTGTTTACCTGTGGTTAGTGCCATAGTCCACATAGAGGACAACTAGATGTCAGAGATGCGTAGGGCAAGGTATGTAGGAAGGGCTGGGATCTTCCATGCCCTCTCAGTTCTACCCACCAGGAAGCTTCCTCCAATCTGGAAGCTCTCCAGACCCTTTCCCTTTGGGTTTTTGTGAAGGTTTATTATGGAGCCATGACTGATTACCTCCTCAACCAGTGGTGATCAGCATTCAGCCCTTCTCCTTCCCTGGAGATTGGAGGAAGTGGAACTGAGAATTCCAACTCTCTAATGATATTGTTCCCCCAGCAATTAACCTCCCCATTCCAGAAGTTAACCTAGAACCTGTAGCCACTAGTCATTTCATTATAAGAAAATGCCACATTGGTGAATCCAAGGGTTTCAGGATCTGTGTCCCAAGAACCAGGGAAAGACCACCACATGCCAGGCACTAGTTGATTTTGAAAATTAATAAGTGAGAGACTACTTGGTACCTGCACTCACTAAGTTTGTAGCCTTTTAGAGAAGAGATAATTAAAGAAGTAATTACAATGTGATGCAATCATTGCTCTAAGGGAAGGATGGTAGAGATGGTATTTGAGCTTGAACGATGGTTGGTTATGTATAGTTACTTATGGGTCAAATTGTTCAGACTGACTTGAGTCTTCTTGTTCTTTTAGAGAAAAGTAAAACTTTTGGTATGGTTTAGCAGAGTTTCAAATGAATATCATTTCTATAATTATTCAGTGTAAACTGAGGAGTGTTTCTGTAGAATGCCTCTGATACACCATGTAATTTACCTGAATAGTCTAAGTAACATTGAGAGACTTAACACTCATGGTTTAGTGTTAGTTTTAATGTGTATTTGTTACCTAATTCTTGAATTGCAGGTTTGATCGAATAATTATAAATTTAGGATTCTTTCTTTTTGTTTTTAGGGAAGGTATTCATATAAATCAAGAATCACTACAAATATCTCCCAGTATTACGGAGCAGTTCATTGAGCTGTTATGTCAGTTCAGTCCAAACCAAGTTATAGAGACGCTGCAAGTCCTTGAGTGCTACCGCCTAGAAGAAACTATTCAGGTAAGGCCAACAGTGTACAAAAGGCAAAAGTAAACTTTTCCTAAACATTCTCCATTTTCTAGGGGAGCAAACAAAGACTCATGAATGAAATTACTTGCAGATGTTGATAGTTGGGCAGTGATCATACCTAAGATGGAATCTGATAGACTGACTCAATAGGCGTACAGTAAGCGTTGATAAACTTGTCACCAGACAGGATCTAAGGAGGCCCTCCAGAGAGGAAATGGGGCCTCAGCTCAGTATGCTAAATAGGTTCTTGACTCTTATCAAGGAAAAGTTTCAGGATGTGTCAGTGTGAGGCATAAGCAAATTATTAGGCAGAGTTAGTAAGGGAAAATAGGAATGAACTGGCTGGAGCAGCTGGAAGGGGCTCACTCTGATGAAGAGGTTGGACTGACTTGTTTCCAAAAACTAAAGGCCACCTTTTATGGATTAGCTGAGACAGACCAAGATCTAGCCAGTCATTATCTTGGTTCTAGCTTCATAGCTCTGGAGGAACCCTATGACTTGAGGGGCAGTTTGGTTCTCCTTAGATGGTGCTTGCTTGGGAGAGGGAAGCCTCAGTTCCTGTCATGGGCTAATTCTTCCCACTTGGGGGTGTCACTCATCATGGGGTGGTCCTCTTAAGGTTGCTTTTTTTGGATTTCTAGGCATGCTGTAGGGACCTGGATATTGTACAAGCTGACAGTTGAGTGTTCTGAAAATCCAAAAAATTGCTCTAGTTACTCTTACCTTGATTCTCAGTCTTGAAGGGGGATGAGATAGAGTAGATAAATTTAAGGCTAATAACTCTTGTAATACAAACACTCCTAAGTTATTAACATGCCTACATCCAGAGCTGAGCAGGGATCTAACCCAAAGTTTTAAGGCAATCACAGAGACAAAATAATTGAAGGCAGAAATGCCAGGCTTCATCCTATTTTCAGTTACACATTGAGCACCTGCATGTCCACCCTTTAAATCCCTGTAAAAATCTCCCCTTGTCTTACTTCATTCCTCAGACTGGAGGAATCCTTATGGCTTGAAGGGCAATTGGATTCCTATAGTATGGTTGTTCTTGCTTGTGAGAGGGGCAGCCTCAGTCCCTGTTCTGGGGTAATTGTTCCCCTTGAGGAGGTGACCTCTCCTGGGATGGTCTGTAGGACTTCCCAGGCAATTACAGGTTTAGGACAAGGTTGGAGATTTGTAGGCATCACCCGAGGGGGTTCTGGAACTGGATGTTATTAAAGCTGGTAAATGAATGTCTCTGCAAACCCTGAAAATTACTTACTCTTATCGTGGTGTTCTCACACTTGAAGGGGATGAGATAGACTAGGTAAATTTAGGGCTAATAGAATTTGAAACATGGAAACTGATTAAATGATTGACATGCCTCCATACAGAGCTGAGCTAGAATCAGAACCAAAGTTTTAAGGTAATAAGGAAGACAAAATTAGAATTTTCTTGTCTTCTTTCTGCCTATCTTTGTTTTTTCCATCTTACCTCATACTGTGCTTCTGCATTTATTCTGTTGAAGTCAGCAGTAACATGTACCCATCACTATTAAGAGGTAGCCTTTACAGAAATTCTTGTCAACACAATAAGCCAAGAAAAAAGAACTCAGTAAAAGTACTGAAAGGAAAAAGCAAGCTGTTGTTTGGATACACTGATGACTAGATGGTCCTGGTGTGCCACAAAACTTGATAGGCTAAGGACAATCCGATAGCAACTTTCTACCTTGTTTTGTCCTGTTTCCAAATGAAAGTGCATGCAGTACACATCCTATTGCAAATTGTTTTTGTCACTGCCTTTTAAAATTAATTTCTATATATACAGATCTACTTTATTTACCTTAATAGTCATCTGGTAGTCCATTAAGTACATCTGCCAGTGTGTTCCTCTGTTGATATTTAGAATGTTTCCAGTCTTTTACTATCATAAACAATGCATCAGTGAATATGCTTGTACATATCTTTTTGTTTCTTGTGCATGTCTTCTTGGGTGTCCATATGAAGTTTCTCTTAAGTGCTATACCTAGAAATGAGATTGTGTGTAGGCAATAGAGTAGCTTAATTCTAATACTATATTGCCCTGTTGGTTTCCTAAATGTTTGTTTTCCAGCAGCTGTTTTCCCACATCTTGATATTTCTGATTTTTGCCAGTGTTCAGTGTCATTGATTACTCATGACCTTGACCACCTCTCCATACATTTAATGATTGTTTGGATTACTTGTTCATATAATTTGCCAGTTTTTGTTTTTTTTTTTTTCGGCACCAGGGATCAAACTCACAACCTTGCACTTGCCAGACAGGTGCTTAGGCTGCTAAGCTAGATCCCCGGCCCTTCTATAATTTGCCAGTTTTCTATTGTGTTTTTTTTTGTTGTTGTTGTTGTTGTTGTCTTTTTTGGCTTTTTTTCTGAGTTCTAGTTCTTTCTAATTTCTGTTCTCTATCTTTGATTTTATATGTGGGAAGGTGCCTTTTTCCATAGTCTATCCTGGCTTGTCTCTCTGCTTGAATTTTAGGGATTTTTAAAAAAATTTATCAGTAGTTTGCTTTAAGGTTTAAATTTGTGCATTTGTCTTGTTTCCATTCCTATTTTGATGGAATGATTTCTCTTATGTAAGTTTTATAGTTATCTATTTTACATTTTAGGGTGTTAATCCATCTGGAATTTATTTTTTTGAGTTGATCAAGAGAGGTTTATATCATTTTCCCACATGATAGTTAATGGTCCACGTGGCATTTTATGATTTGTTCCTTACTGATATTTTAAGTCATACTGTAGTATACAAAACTCAAAAATGTGCATGGATCTGTTTGGGGATTCTCTTCAGTTCCTTTAGTTCTTTGTCTTTCCCTATATTCATACCACATATTTTAATTAATATAGTTTTACAATAAGGGTTGAGAAAATCATCCTCATTCTTTAAAATACTTTGACTACTTTTGACCTCTTATTATTTCACATCTGTTGCATAGAGCATTGTTTTCTCTCCTTTGACTTTCAGTCTATGAATTTCCTTTCGAGTTAATGTGTTTCTTGTATAAAGCATATTGATGGATCCCATCTCCTGATCTTCTCTGCCTGTATTTCTTTTTATTGGTGAATTGAGCCCATCTGCATTAATGGTTACAGCCAACATGCACTGGCTCATCTCTGCCTTGCTATTTTCCTGCCATTGGTTCCCTACTTTTTCCCTTCATTCAATTGCCTATCCTACTCAGCAGTCCCCCTCTGCCACTGTTCCTGGAACTGTGGTCATTTTTATCTCTTTCTAAAATGTCCTTTAGTATTCTTTGTAGGGTTGGTTTGGTGGTCATGAGTTCCTTGAGTTGTTCTTTGTCATGGAAGTATCTTGTTTCTCCATTAATTTTGAAAGAAAGTTTTGCAGGGTACATCAGTCTGAGTTGGAAGTTGTTTCCTTTCAGGACTTAAAATACTTCACTTCAAGCTCTTCTTGACTTCATGTTTGTGATGAGAAGTTTGTCATGATTCTGATTGGTTTTCCTTTATAGGTGATCTGTTTCTTTTCTTATCAGCTTTTAATATTCTGTTCTTGTGCTGAGTTTTTGGTATCTTGGTTATTACATGTCTGGTTGTAGATTTATTTAAGTTATGGCTAGTTAGAGTTCTATATACCTCAGTTGTCTGTATGTCAGGTCCTTTTCCCATGCTTGGGAAATTTTCTGCTATTACTTCTGTAAATAATCTTTTTATGTCATTTGTGTTGACCCCTGCTTTTTTGCTGACACCTATCAGTCTTAAATTATTTTTCTTTGCCTTGTCGTGGAGCTGTTGAATTGTTATTTCATAGTCCTTTGTTATTTCTAAGAGATCTTTCCCTTGATGATCACTGGCCTCCATCCTGTATTCAAGGTCTGAAAATTTATCTTCAGTTTCATTCAAGTGGTTTTGCCAGCTTTCAATGGAGTTTTTAATTTCCTGGATATCTCTTTGAATCTGTTTCATGCATTCCAACTCTTCCCTATATTGTCATTCAAGTTTTCTCATTTTTATATGCTCCTCTTTTTTTTTTAATCTATGTCTTCTTTAGAAATGCTCAGCAACCCTTTCATTATGTTTGTCATTTCTTCTTTTACCTGAGGTATTATTTCTGACCCAATTTCTTTTACAGCCTCATGAAGTAATTTCTTTACTTCAGTTGCCATCATCCCAGAAATTTCAGGTATATGACTTCCAATTTCTTTCACGTCCAGGTCTCCTGGACTTGTTCTGTGTGGGCTAGAGACCAGAGATTGCCTTTTGTTCTTTTGTTTTGATATTTTCCTGGTTTCCTCCAAATGAGCCAGTTGTGGGGTCCCAGGTGCTCTTCACGTTGGCTACCCATCCATGGTGTAGGGGAATGGGTCAGGCACCTGGGTTTCTCCTAACCTAGGTTCCTGGGGAGGCGGTGGGGCATGGGGTGTGGGGTAGGCTTCTCCAGAGAGGCACGGCCTCTCTGAGGTTCTTCTGGCCCATGCTGGCTCCCTATAGGAAAGCCCTGATGGCTCCCATCAGGCTCACGGGGATGGGGTTGGCTGCTTCTTCTCTAGGCCTGCGCTGGCTACCTGCAGGAGGGTCCCGTGTGTGGGGAGCTGGCTGCTGCTTCTCCCAGCTCGTGCTGGCTACCCACAGAAAGGTCCCACTGGTGGCCCACGTGCTTAGCCCTTTGTGTTTTAAGACAAAGTCTCACTAAGTTGCCCAGACTGTCCTTGAACTTGAGATCTTCCTGCTTCAGCTTCCCAAGTAGCTGAGATTACAGGTATACACCAGTGCACCTGGCTCATCACCTTTATATAAGGTTTTTACAAGTGTTTTCTTAAAATTTTTCCCAGATACTTTATAGTCTTTGTTACCAATGTATAAGGAAATTTTTGAGAATGATACTTTTTTATTGTTTGCTACTGCAGTATTAAAATGTGACCAATTTATGTGTATTATTTGGCAATTAGACTGAATTCATTTTTAGTTCAATTAGTTTTTGGGTATTTTATGAAAATAGTATTTTCCAAGAAAAATGGCAGTTTTGATTTTTTTTATTCCAATCTTACTTTTTTTTCTTTCTTTTATCAGATGACAGCTAGGATATTGTTGAGTAGAAGCAGTAATAGATGCCTTCTTACCTTGTTCCTGATTTAGAAGGGAATGTGTCCAACACTTTACATTAAATACAGTTTTTATTGTAGAGTTTTGGTACCCTTTTTATAAGTTAAAGTCTATTTCCAGTTTCAGTAAGAGTTTTTTGTTTTTGTCATAAATGGTGCTGCATTCTACCAAATACTTTTCTACATTTATTTAGATATTTGCATATTTTTTCTTTAATCTGTTAACCTGCAAATGTGTTATTTGTGCCGCTCTTCTTCTATGAAAGTTTTTTCCTGTTTTATTCATCCTTTCAAAGAAGCTATGTTGACATTTGTTAAAATTCTCTATTGTTTATTATATGCTTTCATTTTCTGCAATTTTTTTTTTTTTTCAGCACCAGGTATTGAACTCATGACCTCGCGCTTGCCAGGCAGGCGCTTAGGCCACTGAGCTAGATCCTCGGCCCCTCTGCAGTTTTCTTTTATCTTCTTAACTTTATATTTCCTTACTCATTATTCTTAGTTTATTAATTTTTATTAAGATCCCATAAGAGTATGTAGTGTTTTCATAGTTGTTTTGTTCTGTTTATTGCATAGAATTATACTTTGTCAGTTTCTAACTTATACTATAATTATTTGTGTATATTAGCTTTTCCCCAGTGGATATTCAAGTGTATAGCAATTTTTTAAAAAATGAGTAAGTGAAATATGGATGAACTTACTCCACTTAAAACTACTAATTGTCCACTATAAAAATAGAATATCAAATATGTACCTATATGCTGCAAAATAGCCTAAGGTATGAATTCTTTATTTATTGTCATATCTGGGTTTTTCTTTCTTTAATGGGATCTTCCCTCTCCACAAAGATTTTTGAAGGAAAAATTTATCTTTTCATTATTCCTAGATTACTCAAAAGTATCAGCTCCATGAAGTCACTGCCTATTTATTGGAAAAGAAAGGAGATATTCCTGGTGCCTTCTTAATAATGCTGGAGGTAACATTTTACTGCCTTTGTCTTGTCCTATTTCTATCTGTCCATTCATCAGGTCATCTTTGTTTTGTTTCAAGTTGCAGACATAAGCACATTTTACCCATGAACATTTTATCATCCTTATCATTGAATAGAATTCAATATTTCTTTGTGGTACTTTTTTAAAAAAGAAAATGTACATACAACAAAAACGTATGTTTTAAGTGTACCATATGAAGAGTTTTGACAAATACATGCACAACAAGATGGAGAACATGAACTTCACTCCAGGAAGTTCCCTTCATTTCTCTCTCTCTCTCTCTCTCTCTCTCTCTCTCTCTCTCTCTCTCATTGTCATTCAGCTTGGAATAGATTAGGAATGTCCTACTTATGTAAAAACTACACTTCTATGATCTAGCCATATGATTCTAAAACAGCCCAGGAAGAATACTGCTCAGTGGCTTTGTGTAAGCTCTTAATTTCTTTTAATTTGAAAATTAGCCTACATCTTTTTTCCTTGCAATTTTGTTGTTGGTGGTGGTGATACCGTGAAGCTAGAATTAAAGGATAAGTAAAAGTATTCCTGGCATGAATAGGGAGAGAGAGACAGCAGATCTTGGTAAGGAATACAACCAATACTTGAAAAGTCTTGGGAATACAAAGAAGTGTGGACTATTCAGAGTGCTAGCTGCACTGCCTAGGACTCAGCCTCACAATGGATTGGCAGGAACAAAAACCGTATCTAAATCTGAGCGGACTTTGGGACATGCTAAAGGACTGTGAAGAAAAAACTGAGAGAGCTCTGTTGACTCTGGAAGACTAAGTGGGGACCCAGGGATGAGATGCAGAAAAGGGAGAGGAAACCGAAAGCAGGGAGCACCTGGAAGCCCATTGCAGTGGAGCAGGTGTGAGTTGTTTGGAAGCTGAAACGGGATGTCAGAGGTTCAGCTCTCACCTGGGCAACTTTGTGAGGCCCTATCTCGAAATACAAAATTTTAAAAAGGAGTGGGGATATATAGGTCAGCCTGAAGCTCCTGGATTCAGTTCCAGGTACCGTGGTGGGTAGGAGGTATACGTTAGAATTTGAGTCATCTCATGATGATAGGAGATGAATGAGAAAGAGTAGTGAATGGTGATTCTAGTTTAAAATTCTGTTATTTTCAGTCTATAAAGGACCCTTTATAAAGGGGCAAATTTTTGGTAGAGGGGATATATTAGTACCAGCTTTAAATGTGTAATAAACCTTTGGAAGCAGTTTAAAGACATCTGAAGATCTAGAATTCAATAGAGCTGTAGATGCTACAGCTACATATTTGGGAGAAATCACACCCGTATCTGTGCCCTGTGTTATGGGGAGACACTTGTCAGTTCTTTTTGTCCCTACTTGCCTGGTCTGCCTCTTTTACTCATAATCTAGTAAATTTTATACCCTTATCCATGGTGTGGAAGTATCCTCATCCTCATTTCTGTGCCTAAGAACTGTCAGTGAGGACTGTGTGGCGGTGTAACGGAAGCAGATGTGGGTGGAATAAGTGATATTTGGTCTTTTGGATCCCTTCCCACACAGCTAGCTACACACACAGTATTCACTTCTGAATGACAGTAAGGGAGCATCCTTAAGAACCTTAGTATTTCTTGGGGTTTTAGCTTTAAAATATGGTAATTTAAGTATGTGTTGAATAAAAATTTCAAGTGTTCTTGTTACCACCTATATTCTTTCTAGAGACTGCAAAGCAAACTTCAAGAGATAACATGTCAAGGTGAAAGTAAGTTTTTGAATATAATTTACAATTTTTTTCTTCCACACACTCCAGCCTTTTTAAAATGTTCAATAAACTGCCTTTATTAAAGTAATAATTATATTGGTTTATCTGTATAAGTACCATTTATCCACTTTAACATGGATCTAAACTTTAGCTTGTTTTCAGGTGTTCATAATAAGAAATCATATTTAAACTGACATGGCTTGGTAGTGCTGTCAGTGGAGTTAAATGTACAGGAAGTTAGACACTGTTTACTGTTCTTGATTATCTTTGTGGATATATTTCTCTACTTGTGATTTGGCTATGTGTAAATGAGGTACATAATTAACATCCTAAAATTAGTATAATATAAATAGCAGCAAATCAAAGTTTTAATCAGTAATAGCTAGTGTTTCTGTACAAAATTTGTAAAATTTTAGCTCAAAGCAGTTAAAACAATTTAGAATCTTGACACAGAGATAAATGTTTCAATGTTATTTGACATTTTTTAAAAACTAACTTTTAATATTATGGTAAATATATGTAAAATAAAACCCACCACTTTTAAGTATACTCCTCAGTGGCATTATGTGGTTTCACATTATGAACCGAACATTATTGCCATCTATCCCCCAGTGTTTTCGTCTCCCCAAATTGAAAATCTGGACACATTAAGCAGCACCTTCCCATTCGTCCCCCGCTACCCCCAGAAACCACCGTTCCACTTTGGTTTCTTTTTCTACATTTGATCACGTCGAGAAACCATACAGTGTTCGTTCTTTTGTTACTATCTTATTTCACAGCATAATGTCTTTAAGACTCATAAACGTAAAACGTCAGCACTTTCTTCTTATGGCTGAATAATTTTCCATTGCGCATATATGCTACATTCTTTTTATCCATTCATACTTTGATGGACAACTAGCCTGCTCTTTCCTTTTGGCTAATTGTGACTAATGCTGTTATGAACATGTTTTGTACAAACACCATCTTCAATCCCTGGTTTCCTTTCTTTTGGGTGTATATCAGAAGTGGGATTGCTAGATCAAATAGTAGTTCTACTTTTAATTTTTTGAGGAATCAAGATACTGTTTTCCATAGCAGCTGTTCCATTTCACCTTCCCACAAGAGTGCATCGGGGTTGCAGGTTCTCCACATCCTCACCAACAATATTTTCTGGCTTGGAGGAGGGGAGCTGTGAGTGGAGCAAGAATAGCAGCTCTCCTCTTGGGTGTGAGATAGTATTTCTCATTTGTAGTTTTGATTTGCATTTCTCTAATGATTATGATGTTGAACTTCTTATTTTCACTTTTTGGCTATTTTTTTTTTTGGAGAAGTGTCTATTGAAGTCCTTTATTCATTTTTGAATCAGATTGTTTGCTTTAATATTCTATGACATTTTCTAAATAGCTTGCCTGAAAGTCAGGGAATTCCCTTGATAGGTGGTTTTTAGATTATCCTGCCTCTTTAACACAACATTTTTCTTTCATCCCTTGGCCCATGCATTCTTTTAATACACTTTTACCTAACTCTCCTTAGATAATTTATATTTTTATGAATAGGTAGAATCTGTGTTGTATCTTGAGCACCTTGAATTATGCTGAATCTTTTTTGAAACATCAGTAAACACTTGATTGACTTCTTTATTGATACATTTAATTCTTACATTTGAACCATCAGTGTGTATTCAATAAATTTAATTAGGTTTATTGTACTTTGTGACATTTTACTTTTTAAATTTAATGTTCTGAGAATAATTTTGCAGACAGTACATGAAAGAGTGATAGAAAAGTAAGAAGAATGTTTTCCCCCAATTGCTACAATGATTTGTAGATGGTATGTTTAGAAAGGCCAGTTTTCAAAATTCCAATGAGAATACATCTTCCAGTAATAGTCTCCTAGCCAGTCTAGTAATAGCCATCTGCTTTCTGATTCAGTTTCCACACTATTCTTAAGAATTCTGAAGCATTTGCTAGTTGCAAGACATTGTGCTTAGTTCCTTTGGGCTACACATAGATGCCTAAAGCACAGCCCTCCATTTCTTGAAGAACCACAGTCTTATGAAGGAGACATCTACATTTACAAATGAATAAAGCAAGTCAAATGGAACATTTATCTGTAGTGAGAATGGCAAAGGAGCATGGAAAATTAGAAGACTGTTGGTAGCAACTAGTAGATCAGAATTTTGTAGGTGGCATAACCTTTAAGTCTGCAAGGAGGAAGAAGAGTTTATTAGACAAAGTAGGGTAAAGGTCTTTTAGGCTGAGGAGGACATGAGTATTGAAGTGCCTGGGTAAGAACCTTTGAGATTAGTAAATGATGTGGCAATACCAGAGTACAGAGGGCAAGAAAACGCACCCAGATCTTTACTGTTACTTAGGGTGAGAGGCTTACTTAAATTCCATGTTTAAAAATTGGATATCTTTGATCATTTCTGTGGAAGGGAGTATCAGTTTGAATTTGTGGTTAAGAAAACCCTAGTGAATATGTGAGGCAAGGACTGGAAGTCAGTGAAAAGACTGTTGCAGGGGCACAAGTGTGTACACAGACCTCATTAGAACAAAAGTAGTGAGCACATGTGTCCTTGGAAGGAGAGTCAACAAAATTAGCACTTGTGTATGTGGAATTAAGGAGAAGGAAGCATCAAGGGTGATGAAGATTTATGAACTGCTGAAGATGATTCCATTAACTTAGCTTGGAAATGTAGGGGGAGGACCAGATTTTAAATGAGTAAAACTGGGTTTTGCATGTATAAAGTTCAAAGCACGTGCAGGATATCCACATGGAGATTGTGTCTTAGGATCATTTGAAAATTCAACCTGGAGATTGTGAATGAAATAAAGGTTGAGGTGTATTTGAAAGTTTTTAACAAAAACATGACAGTTGGGACTACAAGAGTGACTGAAATCAGTGAAAACTGAAAAGAGACTAAGAGTATCTTGGGGGAAATCACTACATTTAAGAAATACAGATAGAGATGATAGAGCAAGATAGGTGAAGGATAATCTCTGCTAACCAATCCATGTATGATTCCCATAGCTAAAGCATATTCAGATGCCAAGTGTGGTGTGCTTTATGTCTATTTTCAATGCCAAACATTTACATAGATCTAAACCTCAGTATCAGGTCTTCTAAATGATTATAAAATCAAAAACCAAGGCTATGCAAAAGGAAAAAACTCAGTAACATATCCTTAGTGATGTTTGTACTCTTTGTGAATCTAGATACCAAAGAGGACCCCTCACTGAAGGATGTCGAAGATACCATGATAGAGACAATTGCTCTTTGCCAGAGAAATTCTCATAATTTGAACCAGCAGCAACGAGAGGTAGGAGAATGACTACTTAGGCATTTAAAAGCCTGTTCTGTTCTCAAACTAGGAATTCATTCCATTTCCATTGCCCTCTCAGCCACCTGAGTTTAATTCAGCTGGATTTTAATCACTTTTTAGTGTTCCCAGGAGTGTAAGACTCCTAACGCTATTATGAGGAGTGTCTGGCCTCTTCTCACAAAAGGCTTTATTCTTGGATTCAACTGTGCTACAAAATGTAAAGGATATGAATACTAGATGTCCCTGGTGTCTTTGGACTGAGATTTTGTGTATTCCATTTGGCGCTACTATGGGTACATGGTCATTTATCATCTTTGTTGTCCCTGTGGATGAAAGTGAGCATGAAGAACTGGAGCAGAGCCCACCAGGGATGCAGAGACAGCTGAGAAAAGGTTAAAGAAGACTGTGATGTAGTAGTTCTCAGCCTTGGCTACACATTAGAGTCACCTGGGGAACTTTGAAAACTCTCATTGTTCAGAATGCACCCAGATCCATTAAACGAAAGTCCTGGGTCTGGGACCCAGTCATCAGATTGTTTTAAAGCTCCCTCCATGACTCCAGTGTGCTGGCAAGATTGGAACCACTGCTCTGACAGATCTCAGATGCACAAAGAAAGAAAATAAAACTGAAAGAGGTACAGACAAGTACCTGGCGCAGGTGGGTGTGACAGCAGCAAAGCAGAAACTACAGAGTGAGATGTGATTGACAGCTAAATTCTGCGGTGGCTTTAAGAACTGAAGTTGTATCACGACATGGCATCACTCCTCTGTACCTGTCCCTCCAGGGCCCAGGCCTCTGGCATCATACCACCTGGACTCTTTCCATAGCCTGGCTCTCTGAAATGAGGAGCAAAGTTAATTTATCATAAGTAGTTAACTGTGCGTGTTACAATGAAAAGGACAAATCTCTGTTTTTTGTTCTTAAGAAATGGGTAAGTTTTTGTCAAGGATTTTTTAAGGTCATAAATTTAAAAAATTTTAAAATATAAATTGTGCATAACACACTTGCATCTAAATGTGATTTTTCTTTATTAAAAAACTTTAAAAGAAACTTTTCCATGAAATGATACATATTCATTTTTTAAAATCATGCAGTACAGAGTTACACAGAAGGATTTTTTAAAAAAATATTACAGTATATTCATTCCATTGCCTAGAAATAACCATCATTATCATTTGGTGAACATCACTCTAAATATTTTTTTTCTGCCTAGGTTGATATACTTTTAGAAAATAGTGCTTGCTTTTAAAAACATAGTATTCAAGCCGGGCGTGGTGGCTCATGCCTGTAATCCCAGCACTCGGGAGGTTGAGACAGGTGGATTGTTGTGAGTTCGAGACCAACCTGGGCTACAAAGTGAGCTCAAGGACAGCCTGAACGGCATAGTGAGACCCTGTCTCAAAAACACCAGGGCTGGGGATCTAGCTCAGCGGTCTAAGTGCCTGCCTGGCAAGCACAAGGTCGTGAGTTCAATCCCTGGTGCCGCAAAAAAAAAAACAAAAACCATAGTATTCAGTCCTTTTTAAAAACTTATAAAACTGAGGAGTTTCTAAATTTCAAATAAATGATTCTTTACCATTTATCTTTTAATAAATCACTTAAAAAGCCTGAATAATTGTAATAGATGAGAATTATTATGTTTACATGTTTATGATTACATTTTGGCTCTAGTGGTATGCCTGATGCCATGTCAGTAAGGAAATTCACATCGCTCGCCCTTGCTCCCCAGCCTCTCCTCTGTGTCCCTTAGTTTTATATTCTACCTCATTAAGGTTATATTTTCTCTATCCATAGTTCCTATACTTGTTTAGTCCTTTAGAAAATGGATTATAGGGCCAGGGATTTAGCTCAACAGCACAGTGCCTGCCTGGTAAGCACAAGGTCCTGAGTTCGATTCCCAGTACCAAAAAAAAATTATAAGCTTAGTACCCAAGTCCTTCTATGATTTTATTTTTCCTCCTGAGTTTTTGTCAGCTGGTTGTGTTTGGACATGGTTATGTTTTGACAGAGAAGCACAAAAAGTTAGGATTCTTAAAGTTACGTTCATACATGTGTAATGCTAAGCTTAATTTTTAATCTATTCATCTCCTCTATAATACATTTTTGACACCTTCACTTGGAAATTTTAAGGAAAAGTGAAAATTGTTGATACATTTTATATAGCATTTTAGGGTCACATAAAGTGAAATATATCTCAGTTCACAGATAATAGCAGTAAAGTTAAACATAAAATCCACTACCTCCAGAACTGTAGGATTGATTTGACTATAACTGAACTCAACCAAAGATGGGTTTTTGCCAATTTGATTTTTTTTTTATTGGTAAAAATCCAAATGTGTCTGAGTTGGAATTTGATAATGATGCTATTAATAATTTAATAATGATTAGACCTCTTTCTGTCCTTTGAAATTCTCCCTCCCTCCTCATAGCATCACTTCCTGCAAATATAGAAAGTCTGCTTACAAGAGAAGTCTGTCTCTCCTTAACCTTACACACACTCACATGCACAAACCTCTTTCCACTCCTTCCCACTACAACTGGTTTCTGCTTTATTTCTGAACAAGTCTCGTAACACCAACAGAAGTATTTGAATGTTCATTTTTATGTAAGTGCTGTGTTTGTGAAAATGCTAGACTGGCTTTTACATAATACCAAACGTTATGTTTTAGGTATACTAGTGATTGTTTGCTTTGTTTCTCTTTGCTTTCTTTTGTTCTTGTATTGAAAAAGGTGAGAAGGAGCTGTTGCCACAGACTCTGTAGTAACTAGAGAATTTGAAATGTCCTAAAGCTTGATAATTAATTACCTTTAATATCTCCTGCCAAAAGTTCCATCAGAAGGTTTACTATTAAGGAGTATTTCCCTAAAGCTAGATCCAGGAAGGTGGGTTGTCAGTCCTTCCCCAAGTAGAATCTCTGACCATGTTCCCCCTCTTTTCAAAACTATTTATGTTGCTACTGGGGATTACATATAGCAAGGAAAATGGCTTTTTATGCATGGAATTCCTTGAAAAGAAAGTTGTTTGCTGTGTATTAGGAGAAAGTAAGTCAGGTTCTGTTGTGTTCTTCTCTGAGGAGGTAGGATTGTTAGTAAGGAGGATTGTTTTAATCTGTGGGCTTCTAGAGTCATCCCAGGTGAAATGTTAAGAATCAACATTAAACAGTAAGGGAAATAAAAATATTTAAAGGGCTCTACCATATATTTAGGATTAATGTGGAAATTTAGTGAAAGAGTAACTCCCCTACTTAGGGTCTAAACACACCCGATAGCTTTACCATTACATCCTGCTTTCCTGTCTGCCCCTTAGAAAAAGCACAAACCCTTCAATAGAGGTGATGCTGAATTGTCCAAATTAAACAAAATTTAAAAGTCACATTTCTTTTTTTTTTTTTGTGGCCCCGGGGATTGAACTCACGACCTTGGGCTTGCCAGGCAGGCAGTTAGACCGCTGAGCTAGATGCCCAGCCCTGGTGTTTTTAAGACAGGGTCTCACTATGCCGTTCAGGCTGTCCTTGAGCTCACTTTGTAGCCCAGGCTGGTCTCGAACTCACAACGATCCGCCTGTCTCAGCCTCTCAGTGCTGGGATTACAGGCGTGAGCCACCATGCCCAGCTAAAAGTCACATTTCTAACCAAACATAAAAACCAAACAATATTCTGTTGTGTTTTGTTTGATTTTATTACATGTGATAATATGGACGACTGTTTTGAAGAAAACGAGACATTGTAATAACCATTGTTCATTTCCTGTCATCTTGTTTTGAAGTCCTGTAATGCTTTCATTCTTTTGTTTTGATTGGTTTTAGTCTGTTTTCTATTATTTGATTTCAATAAGTGTGAAGGTATGGATGGCTGTTTTGAAGAAAACAAGAGACTGTATGGTAGCCATTGTTGATTTCCTATTCTCCTGTTTTGAAATTCCATGATGCTTTCATTCTCTTGTTTCGATTAGTTTTATACTATTTTGTTTTCTTTGAATTTATTGTGTGTGAAGATATGAATAGCTGTTTTGAAGAGAACAAGAGACATTATGGTAGCTACTGTTGATTTCCTGTTGTCTTGTTTTAGAAGTCCTGTGCTGCTTGCATTGTTCTGTTTTGCTTTGTTTTGTTTTATTCTCTTAAAAAAAGCAATAAAAATTAGATGTGCCATATATCTAACTTACAGGAGACTATAAAATACACAGAAATAAATGTGTGGTTGTAAAAACAAGTTGAATTAGGCAACTAAAAAGTCAGTTAAGTGAAACTAAGACTAATGTGCAAGATTAAGTGTTCATGAGTACTGGTTAAAATAAGTGGAAATTTCATAAAAATAAGGAATTGGCGAGGATATAACACAGTTAAAGCAAGTGTCTTAAGAACTTAAACAAGTGTAGTGAAGTCAGCAGCATAAAATCTTGGCCGTCACCTTAGGTGGGGGTGAGTTAGGGCATCCTGGTAGACTTCTGTGGTGTGAGACGCCCAGTGGGGAGGTCCCAGGGACCCTTACCCTGTCTTGGCCTTAAACCACTTCCATATCCTCATTGCTCATCAGCTCCGCAGGAGTAGGGGTGGACACAGATGTGCCCTCATCTGTAAATGACCACTCTGGCCCTGCCCTGTCTTTGCTGACATTTCTACCTGTCTCCTGAATGTTTGCAGCTTCTGAAGATGATTTAAACTGTTAAAAGTGTTTTGGCTTGATTTTTACAGTAAAGATTTTTTCATAACACTTGGGAAGAACACTGAATTTAAAGTCAGACAACTGATTTACTGCAATGTGATCTTTGGCAAATTCCTGAATTTCTCTAAACTTCAATTTCTCACTGCAAGTGGAAATAATACCTACTATATAAGGTTATTATGAGATTGAAATAAAAAAATGTAAAACATTTAATACAGTTCCTAACATAATATAAATGGTGGATCTCACTCTGGGCATGGTACGACATGCCTGTACTCCCAGCACTCTGAAGGCTGAGGCAGGAGAATCATCATGGGTTCGAGGCCAGGCTACATAGTAAGTTCAAGGCCAGCCTGGACTACATAGCAAGACCCTGTCTCAAAACAAAACAAAACAAAGCAAAACAAAAGCTAGATCTGTTGGTGAAGTTAATAATATTAATTGAAATTATCTTCTACTTCCTGGTCTGTGATGACTTAGGAAATACAAAATAATTCTTGATACAGGAAAGATCTTTAGATAACTTTCATTCATTTATCTTGCTTAATATTGCTAAAGAAAAAAATAGGTGGGTAGCTGTGGGGTTATTTATTCCTTTTTATCAGTAAATGAGGTTTAGATTTTGTCGATATATGTTTATACCAGAGTACATAAGAACATAGCAGAAAGTTTCCCTGGCTTTTTTGAACCTCCTTTCTCTCCAGGCACAGAATTATAGTTCCAAGTCTTATGTTTCCTAAGGCTTTACAGTTAAGATGTCTTTTCTGGCTGTGTTCTCAACCCCAACTCAGAGCCCCAGTATTGGGGATAAAACCCAGTGCTTTTGTGCATGCTAGGCAAGTTCTGTACCACTGACTTATACCGTCTTTACCTTATTTCGAGGCAGGGTCTCAGTGTTGCCCAGGCTGGCCTTGAGCTTATAATCCTGCCTCCACCTCCCAAGTAGCTGGAATTACAATTGTGTGCCACTGTACCTATCCTGGTCTTTGCTTTTTATTGTCTTTTCTCTATCAAATAGTCCCTCCTTTCTTCTTAGAAGTTTTACCGACTGATGTACATCACAAATACATTTCAAGCTGTAAAACTCCATGCTGATGTTTGTTGCTTCAAACAGTAACAGAGAATTTTGGTTTCTCTTTGGTTGCCTCTGACATCACAGGCGCTCTGGTTTCCATTACTGGAGGCCATGATGGCCCCTCAGAAGCTGTCTGGGGCAGCTGCCCCTCACCTGCACTCTGAAGGTGAGTTCACTGGGACTGCAGTGACTGCCACTGTACAGCAGACCTGGATTCTCGGGTTTTCCCAATAGCATATTATTTTCTTTAATGAAACCATAGTATAGTGTTGATCTCATCTTTCAGGTTTAATTCTTTTTGTTATTGTCACATATGTAATTTATCTTGAATAATACTGTGTTTGCAGCTCATCAAGGGTTAATTTTAAAATATCAAACTGGCTTTGGTTACCTAAGTTTCTAAGAAGGTATGTAAGTCCACTGTTTTCTCCACTTACAGGGAAAACTGAAAACCTTTATTTTAAATTAACCTTAATGTTAACATTTTGTTGCCACAGCTCTGAAATCTTTGACCATGCAAGTTCTCAACAGCATGGCAGCCTTTATTGCCCTTCCGTCAATCTTGCAAAGAATCTTACAGGTGAGCTAAAGGGGTAAGGGGACTACATGTTGATTGATTTCAGCTAATATTTTACCAGTGATTCGGCTGATGATTAAATGGATCTCTAACATAATGTAACTAATTTAGGACATTAGCTAAATATATAACTTATGACCCTAATCTTTGAATCTTTTTTCTTGGCATGAATTTGCCTGACACAAGGGTTTATAGTACTCAGTAAGTAGTCACCGGTTCCTTGGGATTCAGATACATGAGCTTTCTATTATTGTGTTTTTTTGGGAGAGACTTATCATTTGTTCCAGCTGATGACACTTTTGAATCAAAAATAAATAATCTAAAAATTAATATAGGCATTTCGTAGTCCTTGATTGTTATTCAGGTTTTCTAACTCGTTCTAAAACTATTTTTATGTTTAAGATTTATCTTTAGCTCTAAATTCCTGGTGGTTTTTTTGTCCAGAGTCTTTGTAGGAAATATCATCTCTGCCTGTGTTCTTTAGCAAAAAGGCCTGAGCCACCCCAATTTCATCAAAAAGAGAACACTAAAAATACACTAAGATACATTTTTAGAAAAACCTGAGAGCATTCTTGAGGAAATAGCAGAAATTATACATAGAATCCATTTTGTCTTCCCTCACTGTATGCATTATGGAGACATTAAAAAATCAAACAGTATTACGATATCCTTGATTAGTATAACTTTCAAAATGATTTTTATCCAGTCAAAATGTCCCTATCAGATCTCTTTTAAGATTCTCCAAGCCTACTTCCCCTGTGGTACAAAGCTCCTGTACCTTTACTGATAAAAAGCACTGCACTTGATAGTCTCTGTCATCACGCTGTCAGTAAGTGTGTTTACACACAGTACCACAGTTGATTCTTGGCCACTGTCGTGTGTTAAATAATTCTTCCATAGACTGCTTCTCATATTCATTTTAAAATGCATTAATTCATAATGTTTTAATCAGATAGAAACTAATATCTCTGTAAGACAGGAATACTTTACCGAGTAAATTAGAAGAAATGAAACTCTGAAAGCGGAAGGTTAGCCAGGTGTGGCGGTGCCCGCCCGTAATCCTAGCACTTGGGAGGCCAAGGTGGGACGATCACTGTGAGTTCAAGGACAACCTGGGCTACTTAAACCCTGCTAAATAAATAAAAGCTGAAGTAGGTTGTGCGGTTTGTGTCTGGGTGTCCCACCAAAGCCTCATGTGGTTGTGGAGGGCAGGCTGTTTGGAGGTGGCTAAATCTGGAGTTTGTGAGTGATTCATGGTCCAGCGCTGAGATTATGGGTGTGAGTGCTATACCCGCCATAGGGCAGGTTACCTATGTACACTGTACGGGACAGAGGGAGTCTTCTCTCGTGCTCCCCCCTTTTTCCTCTTGTCGCATTTGCTGTCTTCCACCGCCATGAACGGCTGCCCCTCTGTCACACCACCCTGCCTTGAAGCCAGCTGAGTATCTACTGAAACCCACCCAAACTGTGAGCTCAGTAAAGCTTTCCTGCCTCCATTTTGGGCATCAGGTATTTTGTCTGAGCAATGAGAGAAAAGTAACAGAGACACTTGTCTCTCACTGTATGCACCTTGCTTTTATATTACAGTAGATTGGTATTTTTCAATGGGAAAAAGCGTGTGGGGTTTTTTTTCTCTGAATTTTAGTATTTCAACACGTAACATGTCTGAAGCATTTTGATAATTGAAGATCTCTTTCCTTGAGTTGTAATAGCATTTGTTATTAATTGTTTTCTTATCAGTTTATACTTTCTAGGGTTATTAACTCCACAGTAATCCAGAGAGTATGCTACATGTAAAATCTTCCTCCATATTCATACAGACTTCCTTTTTTTGTCAAGGTATTTTCACAGTGATTTCTTGAGGTAGGTAGGGGTACTGTACAGGTTTCTGCTGGAAAAGGAGGAACCTGAAGGATAGAGAAATCAAAAGCCCAGTCCACCATTAGTGCAGAACCTGGAAAGCCTTCAGTTTCCCATTTCCTAATTCATGTTCTCTTCTACTACATTATTTAAGCTTTTCTCATTTGGTTCAGCCTCTGTACTTTTCAAAGAGTTAGTCATTAACTCATTAAATATCTTTATTCATTACCTACTTACATGTAGATGAAAAAGTTCTTGCCTCACAAGAGCCAGAAAAACCAGGTGTGGCAGTACACACTTATAATCCCAGCCACTTGGGAGGCTGAGGCAGGCAGGGGGGTTGCAAGTTTGAGAAGGCCTTATCTCAAAATAAAATCTAAAAGGGAGGGAGAGAGAGAGAGAGTGAGTTGGGATATAGCTGAGTGGTAGAATGCTTACCTCGCACGCATAAGATCCTGAGTTTAGTTTCCATTCAGAGAAAGGGGGCAGAGGAGGGAGAGAGGAAGAGATGGGAAGAGAGACAAAGGGGGAGAGGGAGATCTGGAGAGATCAACTGATTGGTTCATAGTGGCCACTTTTAAGGATTATCTGCTCCAACCACTCTGTGATTGCTGTGGATGACTGCCATGTCTCCATCCGTACGCCAGTCCACGTGGTTACACCAGGAGGAGCCATGTGAAAGTGTGACTCTGCCTTCTCATTCCAACCGGTTCACTCAGGGTGGGCAGCTGGTGTCAGTGGGGGCCAGTGTCTCTCCTGGAAAATTTTGATACTGAACTTGAGAAGGATATGTAAGTCTTTGTTCAGGTATCTGGATGATACAAGGTATGAATGACAGGACAGTGACTAGTTTTGCAGTATATTAGCTGGAATGTTGAAAAAAATAAAGATAATCAACAGAGAGATAAGAGAACAGCAACACAAAGAAATGTACAGAGAAGGTGTACAGAGAGGATTCAGGACTCACAAGCCAGCAGAGGAGACTGCACATGGAGAAAACCCTGACAGCATTTGAGTTTCTCCTCCAGTTTTTAAGGCTTACCTGCATTTCTTTGCTTGAGTCCTTGAAACATGCTAGTACCTTTACAATGATTATCTTTTTTGAATAAGTTAGATTGGGTTGGGTTTTTAAATATATAGAGCCAAAGGAATAGTAGAAAAATTATCTGAAACAGACCAGAGAATTTGGAAAGATTTCCTGGGGAAAAAGATATCTGAGCTGAATCTTAAAGAGCATAGAAGAATCAGGAAAAGAAAGGAGATAAGAGTATTCTAAGCACAAAAACTATATTTATGAAGACGTTGAGGTGAAAACACGGTACATTTGAGGAGCTGCAACTGTTTAAGTATGCTCAGAACATAAGACAGGAAGAAAGGGGAATCACTGAACTGAAATTTCAGAGATAGGCAGGGACTGTGTCCTTAATTGCTTTGTAAACCATGGTAAAGACTTTGGATTTTATTCTAAAAATCAATAAGTTGTCATCAAGATTTTTGAGCAAAGAAATGATGCAGTTAGGTTTCTTCTTAAAAAGACTGCTGTGCATTACAGAGGAAATTGGAAGGAACCAGGACAAAAGGCCATATAAATGGTAATAGGAAGGTAATAGGTACTTAGAGTTTGTTAGTTGGGTTACAAAGAATGGAGAAGAGAAAATAGATTTTGAAATGACTTGGGTGAAAGAATCCACTGGACTTCAACTGTTGTAGGGGGCACACAGTGACTCAGAGAGCTTAGTTGGTCTCTCAACTTAGGGTTCATGTGGCTGATGGAAGTGGAATTTTGAGGAGTAAGAAGTGGAGATCTATACTTGGAAGTCATCAACATCAATATGAACATTCTTGAAACTGAATCAGCTTTGTGGGAAAGTGCAAGGAAAGCAGAAAGCCAGTGATGAAGTTCTAGGAAATATTTAGGTCAGCTCTATATACCTGTTTTTATTTCATATTAGAATATACGCCCTTGAGAAATAAGACTATCGCTCACCTCATAGTACTTTATCACATCACCTAGCCCAGAGGTACCAGGCATATAAGTCCTCAGTAAATCTTTCTAGAATGAATAAAAACCAAGAATGAAATAATTCCCCCTCTAGCCACAATGGAATAAAAGAGGCTGAATTTATCCTCCTGCTTGAAACAGCCTAAAACTAAACAAAATATTTGAAATAGTGGTTTTCAAAAATAAAAGTAGTGGCTCTCATACAGCAAAGCTCAGTGATTCCTGAGAAGCAAAAAATAAAGTGCACCCTGCTGGTAATCAATATGATCATTTTAAAAAAATTTTTGTGATTTTTTTATTTCAAAGAGAATAAAACCTAGCAACATAAAGCAGAATAAAGTCAATCAAAACAAAAAAGTATAAGTGATACAGGATTTCAAAACAAGATAATAGGAATCAACAGTGGCTACCATAATGCCTCTTGTTGTCTTCAAAATAGCTGCCCATATCATCAGACACAGTAAAATCAAACAAAACAGAACAGAGTAGAACCAATAAAAACAATACAATGAATGCAATATAGGACTTCAAAACCAGACAACAGTAAATCCAAAATGACTACCATAATAACTTGTTATCTCTGAAGTAGCTACTCATGCCATCAGAGACAATAAAATCAAACAAGACAAAACAATAAAACCAAACCAAACAATAAAAATTACATAGGACTTTAAAACAAGATCATAGGGAATTAACAATGGCTGCCATCCTCAGAAGGAGATCCCCCACAGATGCTACATTGCATATTGTTACCCTCTGAATAGATGTTCAGACTACTGGCTTGAGGCCTGCCAAGTCAGTGGAACACTGAATACTACAAGCATTAAGTTGTATTTTACTTCAATAGCTGTCGTCTCAGCCTGTGTTTCTCCAGATCAACTGGTTGCTTACAGTGCGGGGCGGGGGGACCTTGGCTCTTGTCTTCCAGCCTGCATGCCAGAAAGGACTGGTGTCTGGTTCTCCTCCCCGTGGCCTGCGCAAGGCACGAACTCAGAGGAAGTGGCTGGCTTCTTGTTCTCCCCGTGGTGGGGAGCCTTTTGAAACCTGTTCTGTTCTAAAAATCAAGGATGGAGTTATAGTTAAACATATACCTTTATAAGCTCTCCCCATTAGAAAGATAATACAGATATTAAATGATATATACCTAGAAAGGAGTTTTAAAAATTTTTTTGAAAGACAGAGAGGCAGGAAGCTAAGGTGTGTCATTGGCTATGCTAATGAGAAGCTACCTGATTTTTCTCTCATCCCAGCTCATGAAAACTGAGAGCCAGCTCTCCCAGATTATTATCCTAGCTATGCATGCAACTGTTAGTCTGTTAACAAGAAAAATATAGAAGTTTTAGATTCAGGAATACCTTGTTCAATAGAGGATGGTGGTAAAGTATGGGGCCAAAAATGATGGTTTGGGAAAGTCTGCTGATGAGATCCCAGGACTCTTTTCCCCTTTCCTATAGCTGTCACACCTTCCTCTCATGCAGTCCCAAGGAGAAGAGGGGAGGTCTTTGTCTTGAGGCACTGAGTGATCTCAGAGGAGCAGCACACTTAAGATTTCCTCAAGAAAAAAGTCACTGCCCTGGCTCTCTACACTGAAGTGCATCAGTCAGCAGACCTCAACCACACAACCAGACCTTTCCTTCAGACTTACTATTATTATTGATTTATAGAGCAGCGCTACATTTACAAAAAAATTACACAGCAAGTACAGAGACTTCCCATTACTCATTCCTTCCCTGTCTCAATGGTTTCCCTTAGTATTAGCATCTTATATCAGTATGAAACGTGTGTTGCAATTCACAAACCAATGTTGTGCATTATTGTTAACTGAAGCCCATAATTTACATTAGGATTCACCCTTTAATAGTATAGCTCTGTGGCTTTAGACCAATGCATAATGTCATTCATCCGTCATTACAGTATCACACCAAACAGTTTCACTGCACTAAAAATCACCCATGTGCCAACTCATCATCCACCCTGCTCTGATCGCTTGGCAACCACTGTTTTATTTTTAACTCTCTCTACAGTTTTACCTTTTCCAGAATATAATAATTGGAATAATAAATTATATTGCCTTTTTTCTATGGAACTATGAATTTAGTGTTCTTTCATATCTTTGTGCCTCAACAGTTCATCTTTTCTCTATTGAAAATTTTATTAAGATACTTGAATATTTATATACAGTTGTAAGAAAAAAGTCAGGGCTCCCTTATTGACTTTGCGCAGTGATCCCCAGTGGTGACACTTTGAGAAACTGTAGTACAATGAGAAAACCAGGGTATTGGCACACATAGCTGAGCAGTGTCACTCAGGTTCCCCGAGTTCTACTTGTTTGTGTGTGTACATGAAGTTCTGTGGTGGATAACATCACAGTGGCAAGGGCATGAGCACAAGAGGAAGAGATCACATCATCAGACCCAATAAAAGAACCCAATAAAGGCAGGGAGTGGCCCATCTTACTCTTTCATAGCAACCCTTTCATGAGAACAAACTCAAGATCTCTTGAAACCTGAGTGTTTCCAAGGGTAGTGCCCCAATGACCTAAATGCCTCCCAGGAGGCCCCACCTCTTAAAGGTCCCACCACATCCTCACACTGCCACACTGGGAACCAGATTGCCAGCACATAAACTCTTGAGGGATAAACCACATCCAAACCACAGAGACAAGAAATTTTCTTTACTTATCTTATTGACTAACTAGGATTTCGAGTACAGTACTGAAAAGGCGTGATGAGAGGGGTTATCCTTGTCTCGTACTTGACGTTAGGAGGAAGTTGGGGAAATTCCCCTTTATTTCTAGTTTGTGGACAGTTTGTTTTTAATTATGAATGGGTATTAGATTTTTAAGCACTTTTTTGGCATCTACTGATGTGATAATACTTCTTCTTTAGCCTATTGATGTATATTACATTAGTTGACATTTGAATGCTGAATCAACCTTGTGCGTCAAGGATAAATCCAACTTTTTATATACTATTGAATGGAATTAATTGGGTAATTTTTTGTTGACACTTTTTTCAATTTACATTTATGAGAGTTATTAGTCTGTAGTTTTTCCTTCTTGTAATGTCTTTGCCTGGCGTTGGTATTTGGATGGTGCTGGCTTCATGGGATAAGTTAGGAGATATTTTTTCTGCTTCTGTTTCTGGGATATGCTGTAGAGTATTGGTGTACTTTCTTCTTTAAATGCTGGGTAGAATTTTTCGTCATTTTCTTAAGCATTCCCATTTTGTCTGTTTGTTTGTTTGGAGACAAAGTCTTGTTTTGTGGTTCAGGTTGGCTTTGAACTTATTATATAGACCAGGCGGGCCTCAAACTTATAGCAGTCCTCCTGCCTCAGATGTGTACCATCCAGATGCCTGGATGCTTTCCCAATATTGAACCCACTTTAAATTCTTTTCACGAGAGTATTTCCTGGAATATTTAGAGAAATAAGTTTTCTCCTCTGCTTCCTTACCTCAACCCAGCCCTACTCTTCCAACTCTAAACTCTTCATTCCTACCTCTATAATGGCTCACTTCCTAAGCTGTGTGTTTCTTAAAACCAGGGACTATATATCTTGTATATGTTTTTTCTCCAGACCTAAACGTGGTGCCTGGAAGATAGTATGTGCTCAGTAAGTATTAGTTGGCTTAATACCCTAATGTTTTTGAGTAGTTCTCAAAAGTTTATAAAGCACTTTGTGTTCATTATCTTTTTTAAAAAAATCTTCGTAGACACTAAGTACACACATTTCTAGTGAGGAAAGTGCCACTCATGAAGATTAAATGACTTGCCTTAGTTTATTCAGTTACTAACTTGGAATAGCTGGAATATTAACCCAGCTCTTTCAATTCCTAGTTTCAGGTCTTTTCTTCTGTATCTAACATGACTCAAGGTTTTTTTAATATTCATCTTTATCAGGTTCCTTATGGAGGAATTAGAGAGTGATAGTTATTTAGATGCTTAGATAAATTTTAAAGTTAATTTTCTAAAAGAGAGGTTCTTATGGTAAAGTTTCAGATCTTCAAGTCTACATATTTGTGCAAACTGGTATCTGGGATGCCACTTATACAGGTTTCTCTAATGAATATTAGTTTGTAAGTAAGGGAGAATTTTTAAGGACACATTTTTGTCATGTACATTCTATCTTCAGTCTATTGCAAAAGTAATTCTTAGTGTCTAAGAAGCTCTTTATGTTTCTTACTGAGGGAATGAAAGCAAACAAATTATATATAGGGCAACATTCATATCTCAAAGTAATGGCCATTTTGTAAAGATTTTCATTTTAAAACAAATCACATACCTACATGATACAATAAACACCAGAAAACAGTAGGAAAAAAACAGTAATCACCTTTTTCTAGTGTGCCTTTGGAAAATTTTATGCAGGGTACCAGATGTGCCCTTTTTTCTTAGTTTACAAACAAGTTAAAGAGAAAGCTCAGCAGTTACTCATTGCTAAAGAATCTAGCTGACATCTTTGGAAAATAATTTGAAGAGCTAGTAGATTGCATGCATGCTGTGCTAAGAAGTCTTGCGCTCACTTTTGCATTCTATAATTTATATGTTGTCCCAGCATGAGGTCGTTTTCATAGTTTTGCTTTTAAATTATGTATATTAAAGTAAAATGTACTGGTATATATATCTCCTATAAAGATTGCTGTTTCCTAGAGTTTAACCTTTTAAGACATCTTTATTCTCCAAAGCACTCTTGTCATAAACACATGCCAGAGCTACAGTTACTTAATATTGGACACGTATAGTATAGTAGATACAATAGATTTGTTAACAGTAAGGTATTACACTGTCCATTAATACTTTAAGAAATAAGTGTACTGACTGAGAGCTTGACCAAAGCACAGTTAAATAAAGATGGAAAAGCATTAACATGGTTCTGTTTTTATGCAAGAAAAACAAAAAGAAGAAATTATCTGACAGGTGTATAACCTGAATTGTTTTTCTAGAAAGGACTTGTCATATTCATAATTTTGTCTTTTGTAAGTACAGTAGTCTTCATGTCACTCCTCTGTTTTTAGCTTAGAGATGAAATCTCTATCTGTGAAGCAAAAATTTTCTATTAAGCTCACATGACTTGTTGAAGCCTTACTCTTAAATTTGTCAGTTAGCACACAGGACACAGTATTGTGTGCCTTCCATTTCTTCAGCCTAACTTCAGTAGCTTAAGGACCAGAGGAACCTATGGCAGACAGCCCTGTGCCCCTGTAGGCAAGCTCACCATGGGGAAAGCTAGGCGGTGTTAGAAACTGCACCGCCCAGGCTCCATGAGCCTTCAGGGAGCCTGCAGGTGTGAAATAAGCCAATCCCGAGATGCTTCTGCAAGTGTTTCCTGCTTCCATAACCTTTTATGTTTCTGAACTCACAGTTATTCTTACAATACCAAAATTTTACCAGCCTTATTCCCTACAAAGTAGCCAGAAACAGTATCCATATTTTCCAACAATCATTAGATTACCCATATTAAAAATTAAGTTTAGTGGCTTATGTGGCTCTACTGGGGAGGCTAGTATAAACATGAAAAACCCTTACAAACGTGGTTTCTGAAGTACCTAGATTCCAAGCCCAGTTTATCTGCTTAACAGTTTTGTGATTTAGAGCATACTTAACCCCTCTAGGCCTCAATATTTTCATTTATTAAAATCGATGAAGGATTAGGGCTTAGTAGTAGTACACTCCTATAATTCCAGCACTCTTGGGAGGCTGAGGTAGGGGGATCACCAGTTTGAGCTCAGCCTAAGCATCCTAGTTACTTATTGAGAGCCTTTCACAATTTAAAAAGGGCTGGGCACATAGCTCAGTGTGATGGTTCTGAGTTCAATCCCCAATACTACAAAAAAAAAGTTGGAGAAATGTAGTGATATCGTAAACACTGTTATCACTCAATATCTATGGGGATTGGTTTCAGGATCTCTTGAAAATACCAAAAGCTGTGAATGTTCAAGTCCCTTATTAATATGGCATAGTAATTTTGCATCATGTCTATATATCCTCCTGTGTACTTTAATTACCTCTAGATGACTTTTAATACCTAGTACAATGTAAATGCTATGTGAATAGTTGTGATATTCTATTGTTTAGAGAATAATTACAAGGCAGAAAGTCCATACATGTCTGGTATAGTTGTACTTTTTTCCTAATAGTTTCAGTATGGGATGAGTTGAATTCATAGTTGTAGAACACACAGATACCGAGGACTGTTTATATAAAGTGTTTAGCACTGTACTTGGCATATACTACCTATTTAACAAATAGCTTCTTTTAGCATTATTATATAATTGGATTCCTCTATGGCATGGAAAATTCATTTATGTCACACGTAACTTCATATAAAGGTAAAGCAGTAGACTTAGCATGCTCATTTATTAGCAGTTTCTAAAATTATAATCATCAGTCTAGCCAAAGGTACAGCAAAATGAGCACACAGATATGCTGATGGAGATGAAAACTGCATAATAAACTTTTAAAAGAGCAATTTGGCAATATATATTGATAGTCATAAAATACTCTTTGAGTCTGTAATTACCTTTCTAGAAATCTTCTCTTCAGACAAAGATTTATAGCCACTAACATTTGATAATATGTGGGATTTGAGCAAAAGGAAAATGTAAATGCTTAACAGCAGAGAATGATTATATGCATCATGGTATTTTCACATGATTCATACCCTACAGCCACTAAGAAATATCTGATGATATGAGAAAGTACTCATGATACACCATTAAGTTAAGAAAAGATGTAAAAATATTATGTAAAATACTCAAATTTTGTATACTATGAAATACATCCTGTTCTTGCCTCCAGAAATAAGACCAGAAGAGTATACATCAACATGCCAACAGTGTTTATCTCTGGAAAGTTAGATTTCAGTTTTTGGGTTTTAAGGGGGTTTCCGTTTTGTTTTTGTGTGGACTTCTGTTGTTGTTGTTGTTTGTTTTTGATACATTTAGTTTTCCAAATCATAGTAAACAAGTTACTTAGCACACCTAGACATAAAAGAGCAGAGGAGAAAAGATGGGGTTCTAGATGTCTGTGGTTTATCAGAAGTGACTTTATTGAAAAAGTTTTTAAAAACTGTAAGCTGTGGTTTTAGGTCTTGCTTGTCTCCAAAACTAAAGGAATTTAGTTAGTTTGGGCCAGAGTGTGGTTAAATGTGAGTCATAAAAGAAGCTTGTTGGACAGATTCTGGTATTTCTGAATACATTGATTGTAGTGTAACAGATAAGAAAGAACTCGAAGAAGAACTGATATTTAATATAAAGCAGAGGAAGCATCTTACAGAAGCAAGACTAGAATGAAATTGGATTAGACTTGTAAAGATTATTAAGGAAATTCAGATAACCTAAATTTTACTTTTCCAAAATGTTTGAGATGTTCAGACGGAGAAATTCATGTGCATTGCCAGTGGAAAGTTTATGGGAGAATAAACATATCATAACTATAAAATAATACTTGAGTATTTTTCAGTATTTCATATCTTAAAGTACCAAGAATCATTAACAAAATTATGATTTTTTTTTAAATTAGGATCCAGTTTATGGGAAAGGAAAACTTGGAGAAATTCAGGGCCTTATTCTGGGAATGTTAGATACCTTTAACTATGAACAGGTAAGTAAACTATTTGTATTGTCTAAATCTGTCTTAAGGTAGAAGAAAACTATATATTTTTTGCATTGCTTTGCTTGCTCCCTCCCTTTTGCTTCTATATTTTTCATCTAAAAAACACCACCTATTTACTGGACGTTAGGGAGATTATGATATATATGTATTTTTCCCTATTTTTAAATTTCTCTTGACCTTAATTCATACACACACACACACCAGAATATGGAACTGCATCTATTTCAGATTCCAGATTCATTTTATTGTTTTTTATTCATTGGCAGTGAGACCAGTATCTTCTTTCCAAAATGACAGTATGAGAAACTTTCTGGAAAGCATAATTGATTACAAAGCTATTACCCATCAAAGGAAGGGTCACTATGAATATACAAAATTGTAAACTAAAACTGAGCATTCTTTTAAATATTCTGAAATATTTCATTGTCACTAACCAAAAATGGTTTTTAGTCTTCCCTTAACTCAAAATTACTTGTAACTTTAATTCTCTGTTCTTACTTGTGGAGCTTATTTGTGCCTGTTTGGTATAAACATTTTTTCCTTAGGAAAGGTATCATTTAGGCATGTTTGTTACAGTGTCTGCTATTTTAAGAATCTTAGAAGTAAAACAAACCAAAAAAAAAAAAATTGAGAGAGAAAACTTTCCTTGGATGTTGTAAGAGTTGGTGTTTTGCCAAGCGTAGTCCAGTGAAGTTTACTGCCCTACAGGCACCAGATACCAAGATGGCCAAAATAAAGCTGAGTGCAAGGTAGAAAAGTTTTGCCAACTATGAATCTTTAGAAGGAAAGGAAAAGATGGCATTGATTGGAAAGAATTAGCAATAGATGATTAAAACTAAAATTCTTGCTTGCCGGCAAAATTAAAGAACTAGGCTCTGTAGCAAGGAGGACAGGCAGCACCAAACTGTCTTCTCCTTTGGGGTGCACAGTACAGAACCTGATTGCATAGCCCAATTGTAGATATGAGAAATACTCGTAGCACACAAGTAATACCTTCCAAGCATGGAGTCTTACAATTACTTAATGGGCTAGCTGTGAAAATGTCTTCATGTGACTTAATGACAGAGGTCAGAGTCTTGAGTAGGTTCAGATCACTTGTATGTGCTGATCAGGAAAATGTAATCTCTGCCCAAGGGAGATGAAAACTGAGGAATAGCCATTACTCTTTCCAGTGAAAGCCTGCTTGAAACGTTGCCATGAATGCAGTTTCAATAAAAAACCAAGGACCCAGACATTTCTTTGTTACAACAGTCTGAGCCATCCAGACAGAAGTTATTATATAAATGTAATAAGTAGATTCGAGCTTATCTGCTCATTTGAAAATCATCAGTACTGAGTTAAGATACAGAATGGTACATATTTCTTAGTAGGAACTAGTGACAGACTTGAGCATCTTAATGTACATATTACTCTGAACATTAACATCAACTGTTTAAATTTGTGAGGCTATTTATCAATTTTGTAGTGTATTAATTTCAGTTGTTTACAGTTGGAAAATAAGTCCTATTCTCCATCTTTGCCTTTTTTTTTTTTTTTAGTAACCATTTGTTTATTGTTGTGGTTTTTCATAGACCCTGCTGGAAACAACCACCAGCCTTCTAAACCAAGATCTCCACTGGTCATTATGTAACCTAAGAGCTTCTGTCACTAGAGGACTGAATCCCAAACAGGATTATTGCTCTATATGTTTGCAACAGTACAAGAGGCACCAAGAAATGGCTGATGAAATCATTGTCTTCAGGTAAGAGAGGGAAGGAAACGTTACCTGCAGGGTATGTGTGTACCTGTGTGAGGTTGCCAAGTGGGAACACAGCTGAATGTATAGCCCTGGTCAGAGATTTAAGCAGTGAACTAGACAGGCAGAGTTCCTCCCCCAGCAGTCCTTATTCTGCACGGGAAGGGTGAGAGGTTAGGGGGCTCAGAGAGTAAGTAAATACAGAATAATAAAGCTATGAAGAAAAATGAAACAGCAGGAGGCCTGGAAGGATGAGGTGTTCCAGATAGGAATTCTCTTTTAAGAAGTCATGGTGAGGGAAGACGTCTCTGAGGAGGTGACATTTGGGCAGAATGAGAGAGGTAGGAGGGACAGATGCTGAGAGGCATTTGGTCCAGAATGTATTTTAAGGGTAGGGCTAACTTACTGGTTCATTGGGTATGGAGTGTGGGGGGACACAGTCTTTGGCTGAGCGACTGGGTGAGTGTGGAACCCTTGCCTGAGATGAGGAGAAACAGTGTGAGGAACTGGGGCGATCATTAAGTTTGTCTTATAGAGGTCAAGTTAGAGGGAGCTGGTAGACATCCAAGTCTGTTGTCCGATGAACAGTCAGAAATCTGGAGACCTCTTGGGGCTGGAAATGTAAATTTAGTAATTATCAGCATGTCACTAATATTTAACCATGATACAAAAAGGGAAGTGATGGGGTTGTTCTTGGGAGCAAAGACCATTTATGTGATACATGGGTAGAGGCGACATAATGGGGGCTCTAGAACCAAACTCGTTGAGTTTCTTTCCATATTTTAGTTTCCTCATCTGTAAATTGAAATGGTAATAGTAGCTCCATCTTAGGGTTGTATGGAGATTAAATAAGAAGCTTATGTAAGGCTCTTTGAACAGTATCTGGCTTAAAGAAGCACTATGTGAATGTTAGCTATACAGGAAGATTGGTAGATTTGGAGGTTCAAGAGGGAGCAGCTCTCATCACACAGAGAACCATTCAGTTGACAGCTATTTATTCAGCACCTGCTGTATCCCAAGTGCTGTTTGAGGGGTTAGGAGATGGCATGAATGAAACACAGAAAGTGCCCTTGTGGGGTTTATATTCTAGGAGTGGGGCCAGACAGTGGAGAAGTAAGTGCCAGATAGCAATAACAATTATGGAAAAAAATCAGGCATGTTGAGGGACATACAGAGGATTTGGGGTACAGATATTTTATATGTCAGGAACGCCTCACTGATATAGTAACTTATGAACAATTTATAAAATTATAAATTAACAAAAATGTAATTATAGTTAAACTCATAAAAATAAAACTTGGTACAGAGGAAAGAGAATGAGAACTACAAATTTATGAAGAGTAGTCAGAGACGTCTCATTCATTGGTTAAGTGCATTTGCGTAACAGTAAAAGACCTAAGGAAGTGTCCTGCAGTTCCAGGGGACAGTAGCCCAGGCAGAGGAACAGTGAGTGTGGAGACAATGTGGCAGCACTGTTCTAGGCACCCTTGAGGGGTAGCAAGTGAGTCACTGGTGGGCCTGAGCATAAAGAAAGGATGGGGAATGACGAGAAAACTTCAGAGGAGCAGCACAAGCCAAATCATGTAGGAAGTGCAGCATTAAAAGGAGTTAGGTTTCTGCTCAGAGATGAGAGCCACTGGCTGGCTTTGGAGGGTGAGAGTGACATGATCTCACTTACATGGACGGTGGATGGGCTAAGGGGAAAGGAGAATAATCAGGCTACTGCAGTAGATGTGTGAGCAGTAACAAAAAAGTCAGTGAAAGGATTCTGGTCATATTCTGAAGGCAGCGCTCATAGGGTTTGGTTATAGGTTGGGTGTGTGAAAGAGGATAGTCAAGCATGACTCCAAAGTTTTGGGCCTGGGACTCTGCAGAATATAGTTGCTATTTATTGAGATGTAGAAGGTTGGACACAAGGGTGCAGTGAAGGGTGGAGTGGAAACAGGAAATGTGATTTTGGGCATGTTAAATTTACAGTGTCTATTAGATATCCAAAGTAGAGTTCTTGAGGAAATAAGACAGGACTTAGGACAGAGGTCACGGCTCAGGGTATAAATTTTGGTAGTCATGAGCATCTGGGTGGTATGTTAAGGCTTTGTAACTAGAAGTAATCACTACAAGAGCAGGGGAGGTAGAACAGAGACTACAGAACAGACAGGTTGTATAGAAAATGAAAAGGTGTTGAGGAAAAAAATAATATAAAGATTATAGTAGAGAAAAGGATTGACTTCTGGGCTACTCCAGCATTTCAGGTTGGAGAGGAGGAGGAGGAGCCAGTAAAGATGACTGAAAGTCATACTCAGTGTTCAACTTCTGGGAGGTTCAGTAATTTAGTGTGAACAATACGAATTTTCTTCATAGGATTGGAAAAATTTACATGAGTAATGACTTTTTTCTCAGTGTTTCATCAAGTCATAATTCTTACTTTGAGTTAGATGAGGCCAATCACTCATGTTATTATCAAGCTGCTTACATGATTATGATTTTTTTCCAATTGCCTATTTATTTCACACTACCTAAAAATACTGCCAAAATTTCATAACTTAAGGAATGAACAGAAGTTCAACTTATCCACCAGGTGGTTTGTAGTCAGAGAACTGTGATTCTGTTCCTCCTCATAACACAAGGATGCAGATGTATGAGTCAGGATTTTTAAAAAGAGAGGACAGCAACAAGTATATTCCTTTCCCGTTCCTTGCCCTATTCAGCCAACAAGACATTGCAGCTTGTTGGAAACTTCTACTGCATGTGAGTACACTCTTATCACAGTTTGTGGTTCCTGTGATAATGAAGAGCGTGAACTGGTTGCTTTTATTTCACAGCTGTGGCCATTTGTATCATTCATTCTGCCTACAAAGTAAAGAATGCACTGTAGAAATTGAGGGCCAAACAAGATGGACATGCTACAAATGCAGCTCCAGTCACAAAGTAGGAAAACTAAGTGAAAAGTCATCGGAAATTAAAAGAGGAAGGATAACCCCATCACAGGTAAGCCTTTTTCCAGTGGGAAAATGAACATGGTCATTTCTTGCCGTTTTTTAGTCCTGGCCTCATTTTCTTCCCAACCTATGGATCTCAGCAAATTTACCTGATAGATAATGCATGGCATCTCATCCTCAGTCCTGTTTAGTGTTTGAAGAACCTGTCCTCTCTGCTCAGCACTGACGGACAAGACATTGTCTGACCTTGAGAGAAGCATGAGATCTAGCTGATCAGAGAGGATGAGTCTGTTCTTCAGAACCTTGACAAAGTAACTGGTCAGCACATGCAGATGAGTACTTGCAGTACTAACGAGTGCCTGTATACCTGAGAGTGTGACTCTGCACTTCTACAAGGCCTGATGCTAGACAGATGCATACCTGTGTACTCTGTGCGTGGTCTTCTCAATTGGGTAACTTGCTTGAAAAACTTAACATAGTATTGAGTTTTCCATTGCATTTGAACTCTAACAGACTAGATTATTTTCATTTCTTTTAAAGCACTTTTTAAAAGGCAGTAGAACAGAGTTTGAAGTCTATTGCTTAGTACCTTCTAGGAAAACAGAACTTGGCAACACAAAGGGCTCAATGTGGAGAACTTAGTAGGGCTCTGACTTGATGGTTGTGTCATGCTCAGCTATGCACCTTCTTTAAGGTATTAGCACATTTTCTGCATCTCACTCTTTTCTGCATTGTTCTGTAGTTAACTGTTACATCACACAGTGAAAAGGTAGACCTGTCACTCTCTTTCTGTTTCATCAGCTTGTATCATAAGCAGAAGCAGGGAGGACCTATGACCAGCTGCTGTCCCAGAGAACAGAGAGAGTTTCTGCACTCCAGTGGTAGGCATTCCCTTTGTATGTTCACCCATTACATGTTGAACAATGTGCCAGGCACTGTGCTAGGTGCTAGAAATATAATGGTAGCCAAGATAAACATGTAGAACTTACAGTCAGTGAAATTATACACAGATGTTGAGTATGGGACTCCCAAATTCTTTCTAACTCCAAATGTGTGATGTCTTTTTCCAACATCAATTCTGAAACAATTTCTTTCAATTCTCTGAACACCAACTGAGTGTCTAACAGTTCAATTCTCACACTACCTGCAGTTAGAGATTTCATGGCTTATGGGTTCAGACCCATAAGACAGTGTCAGATGATACTCATAAATAGGATGCCACTTTTGTGCAACCCAACTACAAGTTCAGGACTCCCCAGACCCCCAACCTTGATAATTCACTGTGTAACTCATAGAACTCAGGAAAACACTTTATATGTATTTATCAGTTTACTATCAAGGATGTAGCTCAAGGGCAGCAAAAGGTAGTGGGCATGAGGGGTAGCAGAGATCCCATCCCCTCTCAAGGCCCACCTTTTCCTGGCACTGTCAGTGTCTCCACCAATACCGAAGCTCCTCAGATGCCGTTATTCATGTACCCACATCATGTACCCATATTTGATTAAATCATTGTGACTGAACTCAGTCTCTAACCCTCTTCCTCCTCAGAGGTGCAGGATGGAGCTAAAATTTTGAAACCTCTACTTGTGACTTGGTCTTTCTGGCAACCAGTTCCCATCCTAAAGCTGTCTAGTCCCTAGCCACTAGTCATCTATTAGCAACAAAAAAGACTTCTATCAGGAGATTCCAAGGGTTTTAAGAGCTCAGTGCCAGTAACCTGGGACCAGGTCCAAGTGCATATTTTTTATTGCACCCCAAGTACTTACAGATGAACTGTGCTGTGTGTGTAATGAGTATGCCCAAACCAGGCTTGAGGGATCATGAAAGGCTTTCTGGACATTTTATGTTAGCTGCCTCTGAAGGAAAAAAGGAGTGAGCAAGACAAGCCTAGATGCAAGGGTAGGTGGAAGAGTGTTGCAGGCAGATGGAACAGTCTGTGCACCAAGTAGCATCAGTGCTGTGAAGCAGCAGGAAGCAAGAAACAGGAAGTTGAGCATGATCGAATCTGGAGGACCAGAGAGTGCACAAGAGGAGACTAGGGAGGAGATCGGGGACCTTAGCAATTATTTTGCCGTTTGCGCGAAAGAACAGGGAAGACGTGGAAAGATTTTAAGGAAGAAATGTTAAAATCTCAGCAGAATCTGTCTTTTTTTTTTTCCTTCAGAATAGTACAAAATATTTAAAAGAACAGTCTAATGTAGAAAAATGAACTGAAATGGAAACAAGAATGGGTACAGGGAGAGCAGGGATTATTGAGGTCTTCAGAGGAGAGAAGTAACTGGTTCTAGAATGGTAGAAGTAGGGTGGGGAAGAACATACTTATTTGAGATGTGTTTGAAATGAGCACAAACTTCAGATAATTAACATGGTCCCTGTTTACCTCACTGGCTTCATCTGGTAACACTCCCAACCTCCAGGTCCAGCCAGGTTCAACTTCTACTTCTGTTCTCTTTCCTGATGGACAGCAGAGATGCTGTGTGTAAGGAGTTGGATTTTCACAACTTGATCATAAGTTAATTTGTTGAATGGAAGAGGAAAGACCAAGGGAGGAGTCAGAGACAGCACCCAGATTTCTTTATTAAGAAACAGTATGGCTGGTGGTACTCTTTCCTAAGAGAGCAATAAACAAAGAACAGATTTGGGAGTAAGATACAGAATTCATTGTTGGAGTTGGAGATGTCTGCAGGACTAAAGGTAAATATATTTAGTATGGTCTCTGGACCAAAAATTTCATTAATTAGTCATCAAAACCACTTCCTTATTTGCATTCAGGACAGGAAAAACATGTCTTGTGATTTCCAGCATATGCTAGACTATATTCAAATGCAAGTGGGTGACCCTTTAAAATACAGATACTTAAGGCATTACATTTTGGGACTCTAGTTTTTTTTAATCTCTCTCAATTATGTTCTGTTCAGTAACTTAATTCATAATTACTTATGTCTTATTGCCTGGATATTACTAATTAGATATTTTTTCTTTCTTCATAGATAGAACTTAGCACTAAGGCAAATTTTTCCCTTCTTAAAAAATAATTTATAAGTCATAAAATTCACCTTCTGTGAATTTTGACAGCCACCTCCACAGTCAAGGTATGGGGCATTATTACTACCTCCCTCAAAACCTTCCCATATCTCATCCGCAACCACGGATCCATTTTGAGTTAATTCTTTTTGAGGACATGAATGTCTAATTAATTGCCTTTTCTCTATTCAAAAATCAGTTTACCATGTATATGTGGGTTTATTTCTAAACTTTCTATTCTATTCCACTGATCTATATATCAGTCTTTTCTCTAGTGTTGTAGCTTTATAAAAAAGGTAGTATGAATCCTTCAGTTTTGTTCTTTTCTAATATTTAACCATTCTACTTCTGTTGCCTTTTTTTAAAGGGCTGGGGATAGAGCTTAGTGTTAGAGTACTTTGCTGGTATATGCAAGGGTGTAGTTTCACTAGACAGGCAGAGAGAGAGAGAACTATTTGTAACTCAGAGAGAAAGGGTCAGTATTTGCACACAAGTTCATAGGGCTTCCAGTTTTCTTGCTATCAGCTTATACTGTTTTTGTCATTCTGGCTTTATTAAAACCCGGTAAACATCTCTACGCCATATTGGCAGTGCTAAGATGTCTCACCACTGTGAGAACCATTCACATTTCAATTATAAGAAAATTTAAAATGAAATATTAACTCTGTAGTATGAATGGCTTTCATTCAACTTTATTCCATGAAAGCTTTACTTTGCTTTTAATTTCCTTTGAAAATCCGTTGGCACTATTAGGTTCCTACACAGAGTAAGGAGGGAACCCCAGGGAGGCCCCCAGGGATCCAGACATCCAGCCAACATGCCAGTCAGCTGCCCCCTGCTCCCTCTACACTTGGAAGGTAGGGAATGCATCTGAAGCATCTCACTGCCTTTACGGTGCGATCCTTCTGTCAAATAGCTTTTTGATTTCATCCTTCTCCAAGACTTACGATAGTGATAGCCTTTTACTTCCGTTTCTGATTCCACCTCAACATGTTGCAGCTGCTACCCTCAGAACTGAGGTCTTGGCAGATAAAGCCCTTTTGCCATTCCTACTTACTCACTTTTTGACATCACTAATCAGTATGTACAATATGTACTAGCAGCTGTCATACCTGTTGCCTACCAACAAGTTTACTAGTTATAATGGGAGTTGTTCCCTCAGAATAAAGAATTTAATTTTGTACAAATGGGAGAAATGACCCAAGTGACTTTTCTTCCTTTTCTCTTGCCCATCCAAATTCCCCAGACTTAAGAGCAGCTCAGTCCAAAACTTTCAATACTGCAGGGTAGACCTTGCAAATCTATCTGATTCTCTTTTTGCTTCCTCTATGTATTACGCACAGATGAAATACACAGGAGAAACTAATTTCAGCTGAAGCATTCAAGGTTCTATATATTTTCTCAATAAATGTTACTTAGGTGATATTTTTCATCTTGTTATTCCGTTACTAAATTCATAGTAGCAAATAACCATCTTCATTGGCACTAATAAGCATTAAAAAAATTAATTTGCTATTAAATTTTTAAAGAAAACAATGGTGGTCTGTAGGCCACATGATGTAAATTCAAGGGAAACTTAGAATTTACTAGATTTCAGTTTAAACATTGTTGACAGAATTTTAAGTTCTTGACAGCATGAATAGGCAAAGACATTGTTAGGTGCCAGAAGGACTCAAGTTTTTATTTCTTTTAAGCTTCTAAAAACAAAAACCTTTCAACATTCATTAGGAAAACCTTAGTATAGTATCTTGCTCCAAAGTAGCCCTTTCCATTAGAGAGCCTGGAGCGTCGACATCTAGGGTGTGTTTGTGTGTTTATATGTAAGTATCTGAGGAAAATAACTCGAAATATTCATATTGCTGCCCACTCACCCTTTAAAGGTCACGAAAGGAGGAAAATAAATAAATGAGTTGGTTTTTGTCTGCAATGCTTGGTGTTGGTTTTGTTTCTTGGTTTTTATCTAAGAAAATGTTTTATCTTTGGGGATAAATTTATAAATAGTGCGAGAGGAAAGTATTTACAACTTTGAAGTAATCTGTAAGTGATATTTATGTTCACTGGTCATAATATTCTATTAACCATTGCATATAGCTTATTTATGTTGAATTCCTGCTGCAGATTGGAGATTTGGTATACATGCTGTTTAATGAAATAAGAACACTGGTATTACTAATGCCTTGTTTTCATTTGTCCATTTTTAGCTCCCTGTTATTAAAAAAAGGCTAAATTCAAATTAAATCCTGAAAAAATGAGATTTTAGTGTTTGGTAATAGCAACATTTCTCAAGAGAATGTCTTCTAAATTAAATTTATAAATTAAATGAAAATTAGTGTGTCTCAGGAAGAGCATAAGGATGATTGGTGATTCTAATATAAATGAAGTTTTTTGAGCAGACTTCTCTATTTTCCAGTAATTTTGGAAAATTACCCTAGAAGTGATTCATTGCTTCAGCCAATATTGAATGTACCCCAACCTTGGGCCACTTTTCTTGGTGCCATACTGAACATGCATTGGTGAAAAACGATAACACAGCATAGTTTAACTGTTGCTTAGCTCACCCTTCAGTAAGGGAGCTGGACAATTTATTAACCAACCATTGTGTCAAATATAGTTTTGAATTGTGACAGATGTCTTACTGATGCGAAGGAAAAGAATATGTCATTTTGGAGAGGGTAAGGTAAGGGAAACCTACTTTGGATCAGATGGCCAGGATTGTTTGTTTGCAGAAGTAACTTTTAAGCTTATACCCAAAGGGTACAAAGGTAGCAGCCATGTGAAAACATTTCAGGCAAGAAACAATAGCAAGCGCAAAGATCTGAGGAGAGAAGTGACTTATTTAAGGAACTGAAAAGAGATTAGTTGCTGAGCCAGGCATGGTGGCATCTACTTGCTGTCCCAGACACTCAGGAGGCCACAGCAGAGGAGACCAACCTTGGCAACCCAGCAAGACCCCAAAAGAAAAAAAAAAAATCAGTGTCTGGAACACATACTGACTAAAAGGGAAAATAGCAAGGAACAAGGCTGAAGTGACAGATAGGGAAGGCCTGAATAGAGAGTCTGGTTTTCATTCTTAGAAAGGTTTGAAACAAAAGGAGTGGCACAGCCCAGTGAATGCTTGTGGAGAGTAGATAGGCAGCCACATCTATCTTAGCTGCCCGGTGTGTGCTTCTTTTGCAGAGCCATGTAACAGACGCTTAATGTTCTACAGATTTGAGTAGCACCTGTGGTACAAAAAGGCTGTGTCTGAAAGACCTAAGGATGACATTACTACCAAGAAAGTGTTTTCAGTCTTTATGTAGAACTAAGGCTTTGATATTAATGTAAGCTAAAATATTTATATCTGTTGCCTAATACAGTGTAAAAAAAAAAAAACCCAAAAACTCACTTTTACCAGTAAACAAAGAAATGTACATTAAAATAAAAACATGACATATTTGTTAACTTATTAAACTGGCACACATTTTAAATACATTTGCATGGATATCTGTAAGTGTAAGTTGCAGTTTGTGTCTCCCAAAGTCCATGTGTCGGCAGCTTAATCCCCAGGTTCATAATTGGTGGTAATTGGAGGAGGGCTTTGAGGTGATAGACTTGGATTGGTCATCATGGAATTAGGGCTTTTCAAGAAGAGGAAAAGAGCCAAACTAGCACCGCCCCTCACTCTCCCCGTGGGACGCCCTCCACTATGCTGTGACACAGCAAGAAAGCGCCTGCCCCATGTAACCCTGCCATCTTGGACTTCCCAGCTTCCAGAACTGTGAACCAAATAAACTTTGGTTGCTTATAATTTACTTTGTCTGTAGTAGTCTGTTGTAGCAACAGAAAATAACTTAAGACAATAAGGATCTGAGGGAACATTTTTATGCACTATGTGTTGGAATGCATATTTGTTTAAATCTACAATCCCTTACTTAGGTCCCTTTGGCCAGATATACTTCAGAATCCAGAATTTTTTTGTTGCGGCGGGGAGGCCTTAGAAAAGTAATATAGGGAGGTTTGGGGGGCAGTGATGAACAAAATACATAAAATAATAGTTCTTAAGACATTGGACATCAGGCAATGAAAGATAGTGACTCCTGAAAGACAAACCAATGATGCAAAACCTAAGATTATGCTTAAGTTACTGTCTGGAGAAAGTTTCCAAGGCATGAGGCAGAGCCCAGCAGACTCTGAGACAAGGAGATAAAGCTAGGAATTCAGGAAAACCAAAGTAGCTGAAGTTCACAGGACATAATACTAGGAGAGAACCACAGAGGTGGGGAGAGGGAGGGAGCTTGCGAGGGAGGGAGAGAATGAGAGAGAAAAGGAATGAGAATGAGAGAGAGGGAAAGAGAACGAGAGCAGAAGAGAAACAGAAAGCCATTTATAACTGAATAAGTTGAGTACTGACCCACTTGTGTGAGAAAACTCCTTAAAGTCAGAAAGAGTACTACCCAAAAGGATTAGATGGAATAATATCTCAAGTTCATGGACACTGAAAGAACTAAACAGGATCTTAGCTCTTGACTAACTACTGCTTTCATCCCATGAGCAAAGCTTAAGAAAAATACCTAAAAAGATCAAACCATTTCCAAATATTTAAACCTCATCCCAGAACAAAGCTCAAGGATATGCTAAGAAAAGAAAAAAAAAAAGAAAAGAAAAAGAAAAGATATTCAACACTCAACAAGGTAGAATTCACAGTGTTGGGCATTTGATCAAAAATTACCAGGCATACAAAGCAGGAAAATATAAAGGAGGAAAATAATTTTTTTGAAATAGCCCAAATGCAACACAGATGGTAGAATTAGTAGACAAGAACATTTAAAGTCATACGTTCAAGAAGCGAGAAGGCAGAACACATCAACTAAAGATATGAAAGTTAGAAAAACCCAGTAGGGCGTCTAGAGATTAAACCTGCATTTCTGAAATGAGGAATATACTAGATAAGGGTTAATAGCAGAGTGGACATTGCAATAGCACTGATAGGTGAACTTCATTGTATAGCAGTAGAAACTTTTTCAACTGAAACACAGAGAACAAATGAAATGAATGGCATGAGTGAGCTGTGGAACAACGTCAAGTGGCTAAATGCACATTTAAGCGGGAGTCCTAAGCCAGCGTGTAATAGAGTTCCAGTTTCAGTAACAGTAATGACAGAGAGATCCATATTGGATGACCATTTCTGCCAATAACAATTCTAAGCTCTTGGCAAAAATAATTTTTAAAAAATTATTTAGAGAGCAGCAAGAAAGAAGCAGGCAGAAACTGTAGGGAACAGAAAGCTTGAACAAAGGGAATCAAAGTAGGGAAGCTCTGCAGTTAGCCGGCTTTGTCCTAGAGCACTTCTTGGTTTACCTTGGCATACTGAAGAAAAGAGCTCGAGCAGAAGTCGCTTTCTTGCTGGAATGAAAACACAGAAGTCAAAGTTTACAATGGCCAAAGCATCTGTATTTCAAGGGGGAGCTTCAAAAATGAGAGTATCAAGAAGATGGAGCCTCAGATCCTCTTTAAGAGTTCTAAATTCAACACACTACTTCAAGAAACCTAGGAGAAGACATCAGAAAGATGGAAGAACTGAACAGATTTCAGAAGCTGCCTAGTGCTGAGTGTTCAGTGTAAACCCTGCTGTGTGAGAGAGATCGATATATACCTCAAGTTTTGTGTCAAAACTGCTGATGAACCATAGTTTAGGATCAAGGGCTCCTCTAAAACTGAGAGCTAAAGTAAAGTAAATCCTCTCTAATATAGTCAGTGCCCAAACTGTCATAGGATCAAGAGGAACAAGAAAGAAAATAGAACTGTAATCAACAGAAAAAGCATTAGTACAAGCAGACCTGTGAATGACCCAGATGTTGGAATTGGCAGCTCAGGACTTCATAATGGAAATAAGTGCTAAAGGAGCCAGAGGAAAAGATCAGCAGGATAATTGAACACATGGGAAACTGTCAGCATGGTAATAGAAACTATGAAATAAAACCAAGTGCAAATTCTAGAGCTAAAACACATGTCTAAAGCAACATTTCCATTAGATGTCAAATTTTTTAACAGAAAAACGTTACCACTAAATTTGAAGACAGTTCTATAGAAATTATTGTAACTGGAGAAAAGAAACAAGAAGGGTTAAAGTGGAGAGCATTTGGTGTGACCTGCAAAACGATGTCAAGAAGCTTGGTGTGTAGAGTGTGTGCCTGCAGGTGTGTGTGTGCACGCATATGCATGCATGTGTGTATTTAGAGTTCTAGAACATAATCGAGTGAAACAGTGGAGTCTGGAAAAATTTGACCTAATAATATCTGGTGTTTTCCCAAATTTGGTGAAAGACATTAACACATAGATCCAAAAAGCCGAGCAAGATAAATATAAAACCTAGCAGGATAAATATAAAAACCATATCCAGCCACTACATAGTTATAGTAAACCTGCTAAAACCAAACATTTATGGTTCTTAAAAGGAGTCAAAGATAAAACAAGAATGATGGCTGACTTCGTATTTTAAGAAAACAGAGGTCACTGGCACCTTCGAAATGCTAAAGAAAGCTAATATGGTGCGTGTATTGTATATGATGTAACAATCCCAGTGTGGACTCTGGCAGCATCCCATAAGTGTATGCTCATGTAAGAAAAGTACAGTACATAGCCTCACTTCATTCAGTGCAATTCAGGTTTTGCTACCAGGTGACACTTGGTGCCAGAAGTTTAGTTTAGTTCTGTTTTTTAAAGCAATCCTTTTGCTTTCAAAATTTCTTGGATTAGAGGAAAATTTCTTGGAACGATAGGAAAATTTTTTGGACCCATCTTGTTAAGAGAAAACTTGGTAATAGTTATTTTTAGATGTTTACACTCCTTTGAAGCAAGGACTTACAAGAATCTGTCCACTGGAAATAGTTAAGCTTGTGTACTAAGTATTATGTACCAGGATGCTTGTGATAGCATTTTTAGCAATTAATAAAAAACAACCAAAATGCCCCAATAGCTCACATTTGGTTAAATTACTTATAACGTGTTTTACACAATGAATAAACTGCTTCACAGCCATGAAAAATCACATTGTAGAAAAATATTCCGTGGTGAAATGAGTATATATAACAATCAAGACTTTTTCTAAAAGAAAAAAAGCAAATTGATAAGGAACGTTTTCCTATTTTTAAACTTCAGCTCAGATTGCTTATGTCAGGAAGCACTAACTAAGATCACAAAAGTTCAGCATTATTAGCCCATAGCTCCATGTATCTTCCATACCCACAGACCTAGTGTCTGCACACCTGGATTTAAAGTGTCTCTTTTAAGCTGCACTGCTTAAGGCATTTCCAGAAGGAATCCTGTTAAATGAAAAATAAGACCTTTCATGAGGGATGCTGAGCCATTCCTTTGCCACATCAAACACTCTCTGACTTAATCTCCGGAGAACAGCCTTCTCAGATAAATTGTCCACCACCACATCTAGTTCTTGGCTTGTTTTAAAAAGTCTGCAGATTCTTTCATGAGGTCATTTTTTAAGCTTAAATATCTATTTTGCTTTGAAAATCTATTCTCTCCCTTTTCAAAAAGAGCATAGCAGGAGTTAAAATTGGATCACTTTTTGCAAGCTACATCATACATCTGGAGTGAATTCCAGAGTATTAATGTCACAGTATGTTACAGCAAGGACTGTCAAGTCTAATTTTTGCAGACCTGCTAAATCTGAAAGGGCAATCTGGACAGCCAGCAGTTTTGATCTTTGAGCTGAGGTGTGTTTTCTGAAGTTATTCTTAAAGTCAGAGGAGAAAAGCAAAAAAGCCTCGTCCTACTTGAATGGTGATGTGACCATGATGGGAAATATCTTCATCTTCTATGCTGTAGGCTTTTATAATTAGACTTCAGATTAGGAGAGGCCCGAGACCTTGAGTGCAATTGCTCTTCAAGCACTTTGATTTCTTCTACATTGTTCTAAACAGATATTAGCTTTGAATTCTTTGTAGTCCTAATTATATTTTTCTTTGTAAGTTAATAAGTGGATATTCTGATTTCATATATTAGTCTGTATATTAATATTGGAATACTGTATATTCACTGCT
>RJWT010000195.1:0-82826 GCA_004365215.1 Cuniculus paca | reverse complement strand
GTTTGCTGTTTTTGTGACAGTTCTCTGAAAATCAATCTACATTTTCCTGTTCTCAAGAATATAATGTCACCTGGAATAACCCCATGCAGATCATACAAAGATCTGGAATCTTAATTTGATGCTAACTCCTTCTTGCGTACTAGATAATTAATGTTAACAACACACAGTTTCAGGCCTTCAAGTCCTCTGAACGCTGAAGCAATCCTCTTTTAATTCTGTAACCCGCCCTCCCTCTTTGCTGACTATAAGATTTTGAACTCCAGTCCTTTTTTCTGGGCATCTGGCATAAATCTTGGTAAGACATGAAGAAGGAGGGGTGAATTCTGTGGTCTGCATGAGAACAGCCTGACAGCTGCCAGTTTAATCCCTTGATGATCCAAAAATTTCTTCAAGGAGGGAATCCCACTTAACATGCAAACAGACAGACCCAATACATTTGGTCTCTTTCCATTTTACTGATATTAATTAGGATAAAATGCAAAGCATTTTGTTTTCTGTAAAACTGGTTAAGATTATAGAAAAGAAATTTTGTTAAGTCAACTTTTACAATTACATAGCCGGTTTGAAATTGCATTGCATAATCATAGAAGTCAGAAGATGATATACTGATGATTTTGAAAACACTATATTGCAATAGTTTGCTAAACACCTTGAGGGATTCTTTGTTTGAGACTCGATATAGGTTAGAGAAAGAGAGGTACCATAAATGTACAAGGATAATTTTTGTTTTGCACTTGTGTTTTTATTGTTTCATTCTTGAAGCATCCCATAGCTTTCACCACATCAACTTTACAGTGAGGGCATTGATTTGGTTCATCCTTGTGATTCTGGGCAGAACTCCATTTACTAGAAACTTTCTGTGCTTTGCTCCCACAAAGTTATAGCTGTTTGTCCTTTCATGACATATTCCATGACTCCACTCTTCTTCAGTAATAGATTCCAGCAAATCTTAAAGTCATAAAGAGATGCTACTAAATGGAAACTCACAGAGAGAAAGTCAAGTAATGCTCCCCCATTTGTTCTAGCATCTGCTCCAAAACTGAAATTACTTCACTCTTTTCCGTGGGCAGCACTCTTTGGTACACAGGTCATACTCCAAATTAGAGATGAACCTAATCTGAAATCACTCTAATTTATTCTTTGTCTCTGTTGGCAAAACCTCAGGGGTGTCAGGGCTGCTAATTATTAGCTCCTTTGTGTTTCTAATCTGTCAAATGGAATAGTAATTATGTCTCAGTTTAATCCATGACATCAGAGAAAACCTTGGGACAAGTAGAATTTCATTAGATTCACTCTTAAAAGGAATCCTTTTCCTTGTTTTATTTCTCTTCAGCAGTCTCATAGTAATCATAACTGACACACTATCATTGGCTATCATTGGGTATTCTTCTAAGTGCCTCACAAAAATGAATTCAGACTATTGAGCACTCTGGCATATTCTCAGATCTCCTTGACTGACTCTTTTCGCACTCACAGAATCACTACTTCTGCAGCTTCCTCTTCGATTTCTGATTTCCATGAACCCCTCCACAAGATTTCTTGAGGGAACACCTTGGGCTAAAGGACAGTATGGAGTTGCAGAGGTTCAGCTCTACAGTGAGATGAACATTGACCAACAGGAAACAGGTCATATATAGTCACAAAGATAAATTTCCTCTCCTCTTTTTTCCTTGACTGTTCCCTATTGCAACTCTTCCAAGTGACTGCTGTGTACAGAGTGAATATGCCTTCAAAACAGTCTGATGAGAAATAGTGGCCAGACTGATAACACTGCATCGTAGCATTTTACCTCTTTTGTTATTTCATTGTCCTTTTTTTTTCCCCCTCATTCTTACTATGCTGGGCTGGAAACCCCCATTCTCAAAAAAAAAAAAAAAAAGGGTTATCTTCTTAAATCTTACTTCAGGTTCTGCCCTGTAAGAATAGGGGTAGCATTTCAATTTTCAGAAAAATCACTTGAGTAGAATTACTTTACCCATCCTATGTATAAGAAAACTGAAATATGCTCAGATTAACACAGCTAGTAAACACCACACTGGCTGTGTGAGGCTAGAGAACATACTCTTAAAACTGCACACTATGCTGGTCTGAGTCAAGACGTAAACTTGAAACTGAACTTCTATGTCAGCATCTGTGACCCTTCAGAGGTAAGCTGAACTCACTGGCTTGTGAACCAGGTAGGGAATTAGTAACACACGCCTCTCAGTGTATCTGGGTGGGTCATGCAGGGGTTATTTTGGGTCCCTGGCCAGTGCTTCTTTGCTGCTGTTCCCCTGCTTTGCTTCCTGGCTGGCATCAAGTGAGCAACTTTGTTCCCTCACACCCTTTTGCCATGTCGCTCCTGTCTTGGAACCTAAAGAGCATGGATAGAGCCCTCTGAAACCATGAAGCAAATTAAATCTCTCCTCCTTCAAATTGTGGGTATTGAGTATTGTTTGTAGCAGCAAAGGGAAAGGTCACTAATACAGCATCAGCTCTACAAGCATAAAGAATGACCAGGAGAATAAGTAGTAAATAAAAACATTGGAGATAGTTGTCTTGGGTCTTGGACAATACCACAGACAACTGACAATGCTGTAACACCAATTAGATTGCTACCTAATTAAAATATTGCTGCCCACATGTGTCTGTTAACTCGTTACTTTCACAGTTGTACAGCAGAATCTCAGTGTTTTAACACCATCAATGGCAGAATATTCTGGAAGTACCAGAAAGTCATATGAATAAATACATTTTTGCTTACTGTATCCTTTTAAACAAACATTAGGGGAAATTCTGGACATAAATCTTCCTTTGTGTGTTTCCCATGGAGTAACTGAAAGGCAAAATACACCTTTATTGAATTGTAAGTAATAAAGTCATTCATAATTTAGGACTAAGTATTTCTTAATAATTTCTCTATTAATTTTGAAGTATTTATCTTTTAATGCTTAAATTTTCCTTTTAAAAGTCAAATTTAATAAGTTCTCAGGTTGATGGAGCAGTGGGTTCCCAACCAGCAAACTTCAAAAAGCAGTTATCTTAATAAAATTCTGAAACAGGGAAAGATACTTGGTTGGAAAAGCTTAAAATTAGTATTTGCATACTGTGGTTTAAAACTTAAAATATCAACATAGAAAAGTTAGGAAATATGAGCATTTGTTCTTAATAACATTTTTTCACTTATATACAATAATAAATCTGACAATCCACTTCTTATTGCAGAATGGACTATGTTCTGCTTCAAGTACATCTAAACCATTCCATTCATTCCAAAAACTCAATTACATTTCTTCCAGGAAATTGTGAGGGAGTCTGAAAATCAAGCAGACTTTTATGAGTTCAAACTGCAACTCTGTGTTCCTCAGACCCATAAACGAAGTATTATCTATTGAATCTTCAATCCTCTACTTCCTGCATTCAAATTATCAGATTTTAACAATTCTTCTTTTACAGCATTTTCTTAGCTTCATTAGTTTTTCCCCATTCTTGTAGCTTTAAAACTAGACATACTCTATTTTCTGGTGATAATTCAATCAATATGGTCCTGTACATTGTAGTCACTCTACTGCAACCCACAACCTCAGGGTGAAGCATTTCCATAAATTACAATGTGAATCTTATTCTGTCTCAAATTACTGCTTAATATATACCCACCCACAATCACAATTCTCCATTTGATCAAGAATATTTCTTCACATTCAAGTAACTTAACCAAATTTTTAAATCATTACCACAAGCTCGCTTTTTCATTTGGAATATCATTATTCTGTGGACCTTCAGAATCTATCACTCACACCCTTCAAAAAAATCAAACTTTATGGATGGAGTGATGTCATCATTATATTTATCTCAATGTTTTTCTCTTTTGAGTACTCTTTCATGTTTCCTTTAGGCATGCTTTAAAAACATCCTAACAAATGGCAATAAACAACATATTATTTCGATTTCTTGAAAGAATAAACAACTCTGTGTGTGTGTGTGGTGTGTCTGTGTATCTTTGTGTTGTGTGTGGTACAAGGGTGAAGAGACAGATTGAAAGATTATAGGAAGTAGTCTCACTGGATTGTTGAAATCTGTGACTGTGGTAATTTTGTGTGAGCCAAATGACCCACATACCTAGAAAAGCAAATGGTGCAGTATATGTGTGAAAACAGCCTGTAGTAGAATTACTCTTGTTCAAAGAGGCCTAGTTCTTTTGATCTATTCAGGCCTTCAGCAACTAGATGATGCTCACCCACATTATGAAGGGTAATCTAATACACCTAAAGTACGCTTATTTAATATACATCTTATCCAAAAATCCAATCCAGGTTGAAATACAATATCAACCATCTCACATCGTGGTTGTGATTATCACCGCTATTCAAAGTTTTCCCCAGGTGACAGTTACCCTCACCTGTGCTCTGTTTAACCCAAGTGACAAACTCATAGTATGTGCTGCAGGTATCTCAGAAATAAATTGGGCTATGATAAGTTTGCATGGAATAATGAATACATACTGGGTTAAAATTGGTTTTATCTCTTTAAATATGCTACATGCTCAGAAATTAATAAGAATCACAAAAGTCATATATAATCACATTTTTGTTTCTTCAGCTCAATATCACACCTTTAGAATATTTTTTGATAATTTGCAATGCTTGGTAGAGGTGAAACTTAGCGTGTGACTGTTAGTGATTAAGCCCTGGTTCTGTCCATTAGAACCTAGGTTGTAAACAATGCACTTCACTCTTTTTCTCAATATACTCAGCTACATTCATAGGCATTTAGGATGATTATATAAGCTAATACTAGTAAAGTGCTTAAAAAATCAAGTGGTTGTTAGTAAGTGCTGTCTGTATTTTTAAGGTTAAAAATAAGTAACATAATTGCCCTGCATTGAGCAGGTATATTTTAACCTACTATAAAGTGTTTTTAGAGAAGTGTAAAATTAGAACGACCCTTTCAGCAAAAGAAATTTTTCAAATCCTCTTTAATTAATTTTTAGTAATGTCAAAACAATAAGTTTGAAAGAGTTTAGAGGAGGTAACTTAATTATAAGACTTGTTTCTAGGGCCGGGGATATAGCCCAGCAGTGCAGTATAGACCTGGCAACTGTGAGGCCATGAGTTCGAATCTCAGTACCAAAAAAAAAAAAAGAAAGACTTCTTTCTGTAAGTACGACAATGGTAGTTCTCAGTAGAGGAACAAAGTTGACTGTGTCTCTAAAACACATGAATGAACCAGGTTTGGTGGCACAAGCTTAGAATTTCAGCACTCCGGGATATCAAAACAAGAAGTTACAAATTAAAGCCTGACCTGGTCAATTTAGTAATTAAGCAAATTCCGTCTCTAAATAAATAAATAAATAGATATATGCATGTAAGTGAATATATGTGTGTGTGTGTGTGTGTATATATATATATATATATATATATATATATACCAATGAGAAGGCCCTGAGTTCAAACCCCTGAGTTCAAACTCCAGTTCTTTGGAAAAAGGAAAAAGAAAAGAAAGCCAAGTAAGCCAAGAAAGCCCTATAATCCCTGTAATGAGAAAGGTAGAAACTGGAGGACTGCAAGTTTGAGCCCAGCCTGCACTAAAATAGCAAGTTCAAAGTCAGTCAAAAAAAAAAAACAGACACATAAGCAAATAATTTAATCTCTTGCAAGTAAACCAGTTTCAGAGAAGTGGATCTGATGGGGATGAATTTAGATGTACGGCATTGTATCCCCCAAATAAACTATTAACCCAGTTTCCTTTTTTCAGTTTTCATCCAGTGAGGACATTATACCCTCAAGGCAGTAAAGCTAGATATTATCTTTTGCTGCATTTGCTGCAGTACTGAACAATGTTATAGCCTACAGCCGCACCACCCTGAATGTGCCTGATCGCCTCTGAATGATAGTATCCAACCTCCAATTTACTAAGCATGATAAATGCTATCTATGTGCTCTAGGACAAGACACAAATAAGGGCATGGAGACATTCTAGTAAATTCTAATAAGGAATTAATCCTATTAATTAATTCTAATAGTTGAACTTCCTTGTCCTAAAGACTGAAGTGTTCCAAAAATTTCAGTTTTTTAAAAACATATTCAATATCAAATGCATTCCTTAATGCAGATAAATCAGATCTAGTGGTTGAGTCCAAAGACAAGATGATGCGTATTAATCCCCTTAGCCTAGGGTTGGTGTGTTATCTTTCCAAGGAGATTTACATAGCTTCACTGTTGCGGTCGCATTCAACATCTACTTGGTCAGCAAGAGCAGTTGTTGACATCCATTTCTAATTGCTGAGTGGCTCTCTAGTTCCTGTACTGCCAGCGATTGGGTCACAATGACCCAGGGGAATTAAAACCTCACAATGAAGAAATTCAGCATTTCTATACAATGGTAATCTTCATTACGTTTATGTCCGAGACTTGACATCTGATTCCATACTAAATAGAGCATGCAAGGGTATCTTGCACAGAAACAGGAAAAAAGGTTATGAAAGCATGGCATTTAATTTGAAGAACTTCATTATTTATTTTAACTATAGTGGAAAAAAAAAAGAAAAAATGCTCTCTCTCTCTATACCCATGAAAGATGAGGCTGCTGTAATCCTAGATGTTTCTAGCCAAGTGTCACTGGTCCAATGGATATGAAAATGGTTCAAGTCTCAGCCAGAAGGAAAAATTCTTTTTTTCACTTACTTTTGAGATAAATTTTAAATTTCATTTGATACTACTTATTAGTTGCAAATGTATGTCTACAGAATGTTAACCTAGTTTTTGAGGCATGCAGCTATTCAATATGCCCTTTACTATGGTTTGGATAAATGTCATCCATAAGTCCTTATTTGCTGAAGATTTGGGCCAGCCCAGGATGATACTGCAGAAAGGTGCACCTTTGAGAAGTGAATCTTTTTGGGGAGTACCTAAGTGACTAGAGGTGTGGGCTCAAATTGAATTGGGAGACTCCTGGCCCCTTTCTCTTTGCTTTTTGCTCCCTGACTCATGAGGTGAGTGATTTTTTCTACCACATGCTTGTCATCCTTGTACCTGGCACCTTGACCAGAGGTCAAAAGCTATGCAACTACTGAGTCATGCATTGGAACTTTCAAAATCATGAGAAAAGTTAAAAAAACAAATTTTGTAAGTTATTTTGGCTATTTTGCAATAGTCATGGAAAACTGACTAATACATCTTTACAGTAATTCAATTAATTTATGGTTAAACAACTTTTCTCACCCTAAGATTATAGATTATTTACCTAGATATTATAGCTAGTTACATGATTTCATAGTTTGCATTTAAATATATTATTTTTCTGTTTTGATGCAAATAAAGAAAATTTCCATATTTATTTTAACATTGTTTATTGAATGATCTAATTTATTAGTGTCCAATCATTTTAAATGACTTTAAAATGCATAAAATTTCCACTCCGGTTTAGTTTATTTTAGGGATCTATTTCTATATTATTTCCACACTGATTCTTAATTTGAGACTTTTTTTTTTTCAACACAAGGTCTCTCTATGCAGTTCAGGCCTTTAACTCACTACATAGCCCACACTAACATGTAGTGCACAGTGATCCTCCCACCTCAGCCTTCTGAGTGTTGGGATTACAAGCATGTACCACACCTGATTCAACTTGAGACTTTGTACCTGTTCACTGTTCATCAAAGTCCCATAATTTTATGTTTTGGTTTTTAAAAATGTTTTTGTCAATTTTTATGTACTTATTCTTGCTGATGTCTGTTTCAGTCATTACTTTATTATTAAAATACACTCTAAAAAATTTGACTGTTATTGATGAATAGCACATATAAATTAATTTAAGGAAATTGAATCATTTCAATAATTCTGTACTCAACAAAATAAGTATCTCTCCATTTTTTGGTGCTCTTTCTATCCCATTCTAGGCTTCAGAATTTTAGATATGTTTCGATATTGCTCTAGAATATTTTGTATTATTAATATATCTTGTTTTCATCATATTTTCATGCACTAATAGACAAAAAAGCTACTGAATTTATGTCTGAAACCTTTTCAATGTATTTAATAATGACAAAAATATATTTGTAAATTTATAAAACAATTGTAGAAATATTTTGTTTTCTGTCTGTATGATGCCTGGGGACCACACAAAAAAAATTCTCAGATCCCTTATAAGGTTTCTAAATTCCTTCAACTCTTAGGTACACAGGTTTGTGACAAACTTATAATGACTAAGTGAATTCACTCCACCTAAATGAATCTGTACTTCATATCGATGTGAGTCTCCAGTCTCCCAAATATATATCATATAGCAAAGTAGTCTTAAAGTATTGATTTTTTTCTAGTTTAATGAAATATATTCATCATTTTTTCATTATTCTAATAACTTGGTATCGATTAATTGTATAGTGTCATGTACTCTGTGGATTAGATGGCCAGAGAATACCTAGTCATTTTACAAAAAGTATAAAATTGATATGTAGGGAAAAGAAAACAGTTAATGTCCTCAGCACAATTGATCTCCTCAACAGTAGAACAATTCTGCTTCTCCTGAGATTCAGCACAGAGCCCAGAAGAACAGTTTGTCAGGATCAAAAAAAAAAGATTACTTGGAAAAATTGATAGCTCAATGAACACACATGATTAAGCATATTTTCAGATATCTAGATTTTCAATGACAAATTCATAAATTCTTGTTTAAATAGCAGATGTTTTAATGTATATTATTCAAGTCATGAATGAGTTAATCACTATACTTTTTTTATTTTGAAAGCAAAAAAAGAATAAAAATGATACAAAATTTCAAAACAAAATGATAGGAGATTAACATGGGTTAATATATTGCTCATTGAAACTGAAAGAATAGATAAGATCCAAAATGCACTACAGTTATTGGGAAAGTGAAAGGGGAAGAAACTGCTCAAAAGGAAAGAACTGGGATAGGGAAAAGGAGAATCACTATATTTCTATAATCAAGAAATGAATCAGATGCTAAGATGCCAATCCCTCAAAATCTTATTAAGTTTATTTTTGCTACAGACTTCAGGGAATTTAGCAGTTCTTTAAAACTAGACACATATGTTGTTTCATAACATCAACTGAAAAGTCTAAAGCATTTGTAGAGGTTCTCTTCGACTGATGAAATGTCCCCTCTTGTTGACAGTTGAAATGCAAGAGTCTATTAAAACAGTCTTCTTTTATTCACACTAGTGTCTACTTTTCAAAGTAACTTCATCCTAAGAATTATTTACCTTAAAATAGGAATTCCAAGGGGTATAAACAGATAATACTATTAATATTGCTAACAAACTATGATAAATTTAATTTCAGTACCATTTATTCCATCACCCAAGCTGTGTCCGGTCTACCTCTTTAATATGTGTTGCATTTCCAATCCTATCAACTATTTCCTGTTGGCCCAAATAATAAACTCAACTCTTCATAAAGTTGGCTGTCCATTATCTGGCAACTGCTTTATTCTGGCCTCGTATTTGCTTGAGAGGTGTAAGTCATGTTGACTGAGTGGTAGGAAAAAAAGGCAAACTTCCTTAAGGCATAAGGACACTGTGAAATCCAAGAAGTCAGATAAAGGTAAGGGTTCTTCAAACTGGATGATGTTGCTAATAAAAGCCTTACTCAGGGTCTATTCTACATATGCAGAGAGATGTATGAAACCAAGAGCTCCAAAAGCAACCAAGAATTATGGCTATGTGTCTAATCTATCACTAACCACTTATTCATATGTACCTCACACAATAGTATAATATTTTATAATTTCATACCTTTCCAATATGAAAATAATATAGAGGTTTCTAAACTCTCTATATGATTTTCACTAACTCTATACTATTTTCACTAACCTCACTAATCACTTAAGTAGTAGACCCAGCAGTAGGGAGGGGTTAGGTCTCCTGTGTGGGAGATAGAGAGAACTGAGCACCCTGCAGAGGTTTCTAAAACCTCTATACTATTTTCACTAACCTCACTAACCACTTATTCATATGTACCTCACAAAATAGTATAATATTTTATGATTTCCAATATGAAAATAGTATAGAGGTTTCTAAAAAATTAGAAAGTAAAAAAAAATAGTACTTGTATTCATTACTTTTCTTCTTGCTGAGACAAAATACCTAGCACCCAAAATTAAAGGGAGGGAAGACTTATTTTGCCTCACAATTTGTAGTTGTTTCAATTCTTAATCATCTGGCTCCAAAGAAAGGTGGCAGGGGAGCATCACAGAGGAGAAACCATTCATGGCAGGCAGAAGACAGAAGTCAGAATGCATCAAGCTACAAGTGACAATAGCAGCTTTTTTCTGCCCTTTTTACATGTTATCTAGGGCACCTGGGTTTAGGGCAGGTGCTAAACCAACCCAACCCCTTCCTCACCCTGAAAAACAACTAGAGTAGTTTAGTAATCACATACCCTGAATCCCAATGCCACACACTCTAGATCCAAACACCTCTGAAAAACCTCATCTATGACTCCATGAGCCTTTAGGGGGACAGCTAGACACGAGTCCTAACAGTATTACTATATGACCCAGCAATCCCTCTTCTAGGAATAGACCTAAAGAAAGTAAAATCACCAACTTTAAAGATGTGTATGTTTCCATATTTTTTAACACAATGCTCGATAGCTAAGAAATAGATGCAACCTAAATGGCTTTTGAAAATTGTTAATGACTCTAATACCATAGTTTGAATGATATATGTAATAGAATGTTATATAGACTTAAAACATTGGAGTCCTGTCATTTGAAGAAATATAGATATTATGCTAAGTTAAATCGACCATGTAAAGAAAGACATACTATCATGTCACATATATATAGATTCCAATACCAAAGTCAAATATACAGAGAGAATAAACTATTTTCTCAAAATGTTGGATTGAGGCATGCAGCACTTATCCTGCTTCTTTCTGAAATAAAAGTAAAACAACAATGTGGTTGCTTTGACTCCAGTGACCCTTGGAGAAGATGAATTCAACAGTGGACAGCAATTTGGAAAAATTAGGAGGCTTCTGATAGTGGGATTCAGACTGAAGCCGAAGAACCCCACAGTAGGGAGGCATTAGGTCTCCTGTGTGGGAGGTAGAAGGAATTGAGCACCCTGAAGAAATGTAGTCTGAACAGATAGAAGTCCTAAAATTTACATGATAAAATGACTTGGAGAAGTTCTATGCATTTCCCAGCATATTTTCACTGTCTTGCAAGTGAGAGTCATCACAAGAAATGCCCTATCTTCTGAGTTTACAGCTTTGGTAGCCTAGAAGATTTGCATTCTTCTGTATTTTGGACCCTGTATTGGCTCAGGTAATGGAGGCTTTTACAGTCAGTTCAGTCCAGGGGAAAGGCTCTGACAAAAGCTTCCTGAGAGTTCAGTGTAGTGAGAGTGGAACTGTGCTGCATGAGTGAACAGAGAGCTCTTCTCTGTGGCATGAGTGGTTTGGCAAGCCAGTTATGAGTGTGGGGCAGGGAGGCAACGCACATGGCGGTACACAGGAGTCAAGGCCGGGAATACAGAATCCTTGGTGGTAAACTGCGTGAAATGTTGCACTATCCCCTCCAGCACAGATTGTTGAGACTCTTACCGCTGCTCTCCACCCTCAGGGGCATTTTCGGTCATATCACAGAGCCAGATACACCACCAGTCTGCGATGGAAGACCTGATAGCTCTCTGGAGAGTCGTTGGCATAAATCTTTATTGGAAGGTTGAAAAAACTGGAGTCTGATATTCACAGATAGTAGTTTCAAAACACATACTCACTCAAGCAGAATGGAGATCTTCAAAAGCATAGCAGCCTCCTCCTTTTTTCCTTTTTATTCTACCAAAGCTACAAGCCTCCTGGATGGTACAATCCATAATCAGGGTAAGTTTCTCCCTCCTCAGTTTGCTAGCCCACATGACAATCATTTTTGGAAATACCCCACAGATACACCCAGAAATATGTGTTACTAATCTGCTAGGCATTTCTTAATCCAACCAAATGGACATGTTGTAATGAATGATTAAAATTCCCAACTCCTTCCTCGCCCTGAAAAACAACTAGAGTTTTATCACTCTCCTAATAGAAGAAAAAACCTTCAAGTAATTTCCAAAATTGAAAAGGTCTGTAGCAGATTCACTTTCAAGCAACAGAGCCATATTCACAAAATCAAAGTAATTTTCCAACTCAGTAGGTGATCTCATTCCCACTGTAAGAATAACCAAAGAAGATTCACCTTGTATACTCTTGTTGACTACACTATACTTGTTTGAACTGCCAGAGGGACCCTCTTTTTTTGGGAGGGGGACCCCATTCTTGTGAGACCTACAGAGAAAAGGCACACATCAAGATAACTATGGTGGACTGTGTATCAAACGCAGCCAGTTGTAGCCAAGGAAACTGGAAAATTAAACAATAACGTTCAGATGGAATTAAACTCACAACAAACAATGTCCCAGGAAATGTTATAAAGAGAAATTTGCTCACGAAGATGGCTTCAAATACAGCAAGAAGATATATCTACCCAACACATGTACAAATTTCAACACAGAAACTCCAAAAATATGAAAAAATAAAGTAATATGTCACCTCCTAAAATTCATAACTTGTAGGAAAAGAGGCCGACAATATCAAAGTATATGAAATGCCAGACAAAAAATAGGAAATAATAATTTTTAAGGCTCAATTAAGTTCCAGGGAAAACAAACAGTTGAATGAATTAAGAAAGACAATCCAGAATATGAATGAGGATCTTAATAAAGAGTTTGAAAAAGAATCTATAGAAAAGTTGGAAATTAAAAGATCAATAAGTCACATGAAACAATCAGTTGAAAGTAACAAAAATAGACAAGCTCAAGCAGAATAAAGACTACTGAGCTGTAAGCTTTACCAAAATAGCACAATCAGAGAGCAATTAAAAGATTAAAAAGACTAAATCACTAAATCACTAGTTCAAGGAAAGGAGCAGTTAGTGCTCATATTGTTTGATCAATTTTACATGCCTGTATCCGATAATCTGAGCGACTTTTTTGAAGATAATAATATGCAATATAAAAACCATCGTTAAATTCCTATCACCTTGTCTTGAAACCCTATATCACTATTGTTTGGGGGTTGTTTTCTGTTGTTGTTTGTTTCTTTTGTTTTTTGTTTTTTTTCTCTTTAAAATAAAAAAAGACATACAGTTACATTTTCAAAAGTACAGAAAAGGAAAGAATATTAGGAGCTACAAGAGAGAAGAGACGAGAGGCATTTAAAGGCAAATCTATTGGGATAGCGGCATATTTCTTTGGCAGAAACTCTATAAAGACCAGGAGGTTATGCAAGGGTGTATTTGAAATCGTTAAAGAAAATAATGACCAGCCAAGATTACTATACCCAGTAAGGTGATTCTTCAAAATCAAAGGACAAATAAAGACATTCTAAGATAAGTATAAGCTAAAATAATCCATGACTAATAGACTACCATACAGAAGATACTTAAGGAAATCCCACACCCAGAACAAGAAGGATTAAAATAATCATGAAAGCCTAGAAAATAATTTCACCAAAAGAACAGAAATTCAGAAGAGAAATAGAGAAGAATCAAATGGCATCAATAATAAAACACTGAACATCACAGATGTATAAGAGAGGAAGAAATGAAAATAGAATATTCAAAATAATCCAAGCAATGTCAACAAGATAACAGAAACAAGTATATATCTTTCAGTAATATAATGGAATAAAAATGGTTTCAATTTTCTTATTAAAATATGCACACAGAATGATGGGATTTAAAAGAAATTGAATAATGTGTTATCAACAAGAAATTCACCTTATATGCAAATCAATTAAAATGAAAAGATAGAAAACAATATTTCATGTAAATGAAATACAAAAGCAAGCAGTAGTCACTATACTTATGTACAACAATATAGACTTTAGACCACAGTCAGTTACAAGTGACAAATGGTTACTGGGTATTGATCAAGGAACAAATTCACCATGAAGATAAAATGATTACAAATATATGTGATTCATCTCAAAGGCTTAGAAAAACAAAAACAAACTGGACCTAAAATCAGCAGGAGAGAAATAATAAAAATCAAAGGAGAAATAAGTGAATGAAACAAAGAACAGATTGTTAAAATGACTGTATTACCAAATATCAAAGTACTCAATTTTATAAAATAACACTAGCAGACAGAGAGCTAGACTTTAATGTAATAGTAATGAATGACTCTGTACACCATTCTCACCAATACATTGTTTATCCAGACCAAATAACAAATAAACAAAGAAATATTAGAGTGGAATTATACCACAGGTTGCATGCACTTAGTATCATATTATTTTATTCAGAGTGCAAACTATATATTCTTTACACCAGCACATGGAATTTTCTCAAACAAATCATATAGTTGTAAGCAATTCTTAACAACTTTTTAAAAAGTGAGATAATTTCTTGCAACTTACTGGATCACAGTAGAATGAAACTATAAAAATTATATGGACACATAGAGATTAAACAACAAACTTTTGAACAAATGGTTGATAAAAAATTTTGGAGAAAATTAAAAATATTTCTAGAATAAAATAAAAATGGAAATACAATATACACTACTAGAACCTATGGGGTGCCATAAAAGTAGCACCGAGAGGGAAGTTTATAGCAATGAGTGTCTACATGAAAAATAGATCTCAAATAAATATATGAATGAGTTTCAGAAAAACAAAAATAAACTGAAACAAAATAAGCAGAAGCAGACCTGGTGAAACATCCCTGTAATCCCAGCACTTGGGAAACTGAGGCAGGAGGATCCCCAAGAGTTCAAGGCCAATGTGAGGTACATAGTGAGTTCAAGGCCCCTCTGGGCCACAGGGTAAGACCCTGTATCAAAAAAAGAAAGAAGAAAGGAAAGAAAGGAAAGAAAGGAAAGAAAGGAAAGAAAGGAAAGAAAGGAAAGAAAGGAAGAAAGAAAGAAAGAAAGAAAGAAAGAAAGAAAGAAAGAAAGAGAGAAAGAAAGAGAGAAGGAAAGAAAGAAGAAAGAAAGAAAGAAAGAAAGAAAGAAAGAAAGAAAGAAGAAATCATTACTACAGAAGTAATAAAAATCAAAGGAGAAATAAATGAAACACCATAGAAACTAAAAGAATCAAAGGAAACAGAATCAAATGAAACAAAGAACTGGTTTTTTAATGGCTGTACTACTCAAAGCAACTCAATGGATTCAACTTAATCACCATCAAAGTACCAATAATATTATTTACTAAACTGGAAAAAACTACTCTAAACATTATATGGAAGCACTTAAGATCACAAATAGACAAAACAATCCTGAGCAAAAATATCAAAGCCAGAGCTATCACAACATTTGACTTTAAAACATACTGTAGAGATATAGTAACAAAATAAGAATAGTATTAACATCAAAACAAATGTGTAGAAAATGAAATAGGATAGCAGACAAAAAAAATTTCCATACACAATAGTCAACCGATTCTCAACAATAGTTATAAAAACATACATTAGAGGAATTCCAGCATCTTCAACAAAATGGCCCTGGGGAAATTGAATATCCACATGAAAGATATAAAAGTTAGACCCTATTTCTAACCTAGTATAAAAAATCCAAATTAATCAAATATCATAATGCAAGATCTGACATACTGAAACTGCTAAAAAAAATACAATGAAAATTTCCAAGATATTTGCACAGGTAATAATTTCCTGAGTAGTACTCCAATCACTCAGGATACAAAAACAAAAATTGATAAATGGTACTGCATCAAATTAATAAACCTCTGCACAGACAAATATAATCCCACAGAATAGGAGAAACTCTTTGTTACCTACAGGATATGCCAAATGACAAATATTCAGGATATATAAAGTATTCAAGGAATTTAACAACAACAGAACAAGTAACACAGTCACAATGGGCAAGTGATCAGAATAGACATTTCTTAAAAGAAGTACAAATGATCAATAAATATATGAAAAACATTCAGTAACTTACCCATTAGGAAATCAAAGCTACATTGAAATTTCATCTCACTCCAGTTAGAATAGCTACTATCAAAAGACAAAACAAAAAAGCTGGCAAACATGTGGAGAAAAGGGAACCTTAATATACTGCTGGCAGGCATGTAACTTAGTGCTAACACTGCAGTTTGTTTATTCTTCAAAAAACTGAAATAATATTACCATGTGATCTAGTTATTCCACTCCTATGTATGCATGCAGAGAAAATGAAGTCAGCCTATAAAGAGGTATTTACTTTCTCAGGACCCATGTTTAGTATGGTACTATTCATAGTAGCTAATATATAAAATCAGCATAGGAATGAATAAAGAAAACAAGGTACATATGTACAATGAAGTATTTCTCAGCCATAGTGAAGAATGAAATCATGTCATCTGAAGGAAAATTGATGAAACTGAGAGAAAGTTAAGAGAAATAATCTAGCCACAGAGATATGAGTATTACATTTTTTTTCTCTTCCATTTGGAAACTGAAAATTAGAAGTAAAGATTAAGGTGAACCCCTGAAATTCATGGGATTTTCGTTCCTAGAACACTCTTGAATTGTGAAAAACCAAGAATTTCTGATATGGTCAGAAAATTACGTATAAATGCCTATTTTCAAAGTTGAAATGCTAAATAGAGTCCCTTATGGTTATGTAATTTAACTTAATAAAATATTGCATTAATAAAGCCTTAGAAGGCGCAGGGCCTTTGGCATCATCTTAGGGCTCTTAGAGCTTTAAGAACAAAACCTACAGGTGGTACAGCAACCTGGGACGATGTGAGAATGCCAGGGCATGGGACAGCACCCAATCAGCCACAAGGTGAACTAAGCAATGCTCTCAGATTGGCTACTTGCAAACCTCCAGCACAAATAAGTATGTAAGTAAGTAAGTAAGTAAGTAAATAAATAAATAAATAAATAAATAAATAAATAAAATTGTGGAAGATATTTGCAGTTTTCTCAAAATTTCAGGGGTTTCCACAAACAATCACTACTTAAGTTTTAAGGAAAAATCTGCAAATGTTGAGGCCGTCAACTTGGAACTGTGACTTAACTGGGATGTACTGTACATGAAAGCAGAGAAAGGCAAGGGATGGCGGAGAGCATGTAGAGAGGTTAGGATAAGAGATGGCAGAGGGAAGGTGACTGTGATTTAGGCATACTATATGCATACATGCAAGTGTCACAGGGCAACCTATTAATTTATGTAACTAATATTAAAAATTTCATCAATAGTAAAAATAAAACAAAGGGTATGAGAAAGGAGAGGAAATGTGGAGATGCAGGTTAGAGGACACAAAGTAACAAGGTTAGAAAATTCCTGTACAATAATCTACATATGAGGAGGCTGTTAAATGAATTCTGCTGTCGTGACAAGAGTAATTGGAAGATGATAAAAAATGTGACTTTGTTAAGCAGTTTAGTATCTACGTACATTAAAAAAATTTCAAAAATAGGGTAGTTATTCAGTTCCAGAAACAACATGATAGGGATCCAAGGTAAATATTAGCTCTCACATCAGGGCATTCACTGCTCATTCAATTAATGCATATCGAATATTTACCTTCCTAACAATCAAAAACTGCTTACTGATTTTATTCACTTCCAAGTAAGGCTCATTTTTAAGAAAGAGAAGCTATTTAGTAGTAACCCAAGATGGGAAGTTTAATTTGTTGTACTTTTTGTTTATATACATATGAACTGAAAATCATGCAAATTAAGACACAGGGTAAACTGTAAAATCTAGACAAATGTATTGAGTAGCCAGAATTACATTGATTAAACTATAAGCCTTATATGTAGCTAAGGTTTGTACTGGTAGGGTGAGAGGAAGAAGTAACATTTTTAGGGCAAGAAATGGCAACACAAACACCTGAAAAAGAATTTATTGAAGTGCTATTAGGTAACACCTATGATCTTATCTCCCAGACTGGGCATAATTCAGAGGCCAGGAACTGAACCTTCAGGGTCATGGCCAAAACCACATCACAGTGACTTTTTTTGTTGTGGTACATCTTTCATAGTAAGTTTGTTGTTAATATTTCTGTACTTTCATGGATGATTTTTTTTCCTGCTACAGGAAATGATTTTCTTACATTGTTATGGTTTGTGTCTAGGTGTCCCCCCAAGCCTCATGTATTCATGGAAGTGCTGAATCTATCACTTGTGATTGGCTCATTGTCTAGCTCTGGGATTAGTGCTGGGATTACTGGTGTGAGTGCTGCACCCATTGAGAGGTGGAGCCTGCATACTATATAAGGACGGGAAGAAGATGTGTTTTTTTCTCTCTCACTTTTGGCCCTGTTCCCTCTCACTGCTTGCGGCCACCATGAACAACTGCCCCTCAGCCACGCCACCCTGCCTTGGAACCAGCTAAGTATGGACTGAGACCCCCAAAACTGTAAGAAATAAAACTCCTCCCCTTCCTTCATGTTGGGCATTAGGTATTTTGTCCCAGCAACAAGAGAAAAGTGACCAAGACAGTTGTGCATACAGAGTATGTTTTTTTAAATTAAAGCTCCAAGTGTGTTTCCAACTGTCTGGGATAAATTATGTACATTTTCTGATACCAGGAAATACATGCACCCACCTATAAAGAACCAGAAATTCAGTCATAGAATACATGATTTTTAAAAAATTTAAAAAAAATTTTTTAAATGCATGCATGATATATTCTTTTCATAAAATGTAAAATTCTGTATATATAGAGAGAATTATCTATTTTAACCATTTTAAGTATAGTACTAAGCTGGGCCTGGCACAAGCCAAAGGCACGCACAGCAAATTTCACCTAGCCATGCAGCTTGGGACCTTGTGAGCGGCCTGGTAGGGACCCGTAACCATCAGTTACGGACATCTGAAATGACTCTGGGGTCCTGCCCAGTTTCTGCCCAGCCACCCCCAAGCAACAGAGCAGCCTCAGTGGTAGGCCTGACTGGAACTGAAAGCATGCACCATCAATTTCACCTAGCCTTGGAACCTCTTAACCTTGCAAGGTACCTTGCGGGGGCTCTTCCCTGCCTCCCTGAAACAGCCAGAGAGCCATGGCATACCAATTGTGTTGTGCTGAAGATGCTGCTCTCCAGTAACCAGCTCAGAGGGAAGGCAGAGGTAGGCCCTGCTCTGCATGCATTCCAGCACCCCTTAGGATGCTTCTGCCCTGGGTAACCAGCAAGGGCTGGGAAAAACAGAAGTGGGCCCTGCACCAGACCACCCAGTGGCCACCACTGGATACCTGTAGCCAGCACTGACCAGGAAAACCAAATATTCATGCTCCAGAGAAATTGTAGCCAATGTGGGAGTTTCCTGAAAGCCCACTACCCACTTGTTTGGAAGAACCCAAGAAAATGTCAAGATGAAGAAACAAAAGGCAGTGTCTGGACTCCAACCCAAGCAGAGCAAGCCCAGGAAATGAAAATATGGAAGAGTTCAGGAGTTGCACACCTGAAATTTCTGCAGTGATGGCAACTGAAGTAAAGAGACAACTCCATGAGGCTATAAAAGAAACTAGAACAGAAATACTATGTCAGGGAAAAGAAGAAATGAAAAACATAATAAAAGAATTGCTAAGCTTCTCTAAAGAACACATAGATTAAAAAAAATAGAGGAGGAAAGGAAAATGAAGGAAACCATGAATGAACAATATAAGAGAGATTTCAAATGCATGAAATAGATTCAAAGAGATATCCAGGAAATTAAAATCTCCATTGAAAGCTGGCAAAATCTCTTGAAAGAAACTGAAAATAGACTTTCAGACCTTGAAGACAGGTGTGCAGCTTATGATCAGGAAAGGAAAGAACTCTTAAAAATAATGAGGAACCAGGAAATAACAATTCAAAGATTGCAAGATGATGCAAAGTGAAATAATTTACGAGTGATAGGTATCAATGAAGAAGCAGGAGTCAACAAAAAAGTCATAAGAATTCTATTTACAGAAGTATTAGCAGAAAACTTCCCAAGCATGGGAGAAAGATGTGCTATTCAGATAAGTGAGGCATATAGAACTCCAGCTAGCCATACCCAAAGTAAATCTACACCCGGACATATAATAATCAAGATCCCAGAAATTCAACACAATAACAGAATATTAAAAGCTGTTCAAGAAAAGAAACAGATCACCTATAAAGGAAAACCTATCAGAATCACAACAGACTTCTCAACACAAACCATCAAGTCAAGAAGAGCTTGGAGTGAAATATTTCATGTTCTGAAAGAAAACAACTTCCAACCCAGATTGATGTACCCTGCAAAACTATCTTTCAAAATTAATGGAGAAACAAGATACTTCCATGACAAAGAACAACTCAAGGAATTCATGACTGCCAAAGGAACCCTACAAAGAATACTGAAGGACATTTTAGAAAGAGATAAAAAAAGACCATGGTTCCAGGACGAGTGGCAGAGGGGGATCACCAAGTGGGACAGACAATAGAATGGAGGGGAAAAGTACACAACCAGCAGCAGGAAAATAGCATGGCAGAGATGAGCCAGTGCATATTGGCCATAACCACCAATGTAGATGGCTTCAATTTGCCAGTAAAGAGAAACACAAGTAGAGTGAATCAGGAGACAAGATCCACTAATATGCTTTATCCAACAAACACATTTAACTCAAAAGGAAATTCATAGACTAAAAGTCAAAGGAGAGAAAGCAAAGCTCTATGTGGCAGGGAAACAAAAAAAAATAAAAAATAAAAAAGGTAGGGTAGCTTGCCCATCAGCTGCAGAATGGAAAGGAAAGATATGGCATTTCTATACAAAGGAAAGCTATTCAGCTCTAAAGAAAGATAACCTTGAGACTCTTGTAGGTAAATGGATACAACTTGAGAGCATGCTCATGGATGAAAAGGTTCAGAGTCACATAGGTGAGCATCATATTGTCACCCTAGTATAAGAAAGTGGGGAAATTAGTGGGATCCAAAATACAAAACAGAGATTGTGAAGGTGGAAGGGGAGGAGATGTCTCTAGGAGGAAGGCAATGGCCATTGTTAATCTATTATTCTGTTTTGAAGCCCTGTATTGTTCTCATGGTTCTGTTTAGTTTGGTTTTATTATTTACTTATGTTTGATTTTATTATATTTGATGACATGGACAGCTATTGCAAAAATAACAAAATGGATTATAGCAGTCATTATTGATTTCCTATTATCTTGTTTCAAAGCCTTTATTGCTTTATTTGTTTTCTTTTGATTGATTTTATTCTATTTTGCTTTGTTTGATTTTGTTATGTGTGATGGTATAAGCAGCTACTTGGAAGATAAGATGCATCATGGTAGCCTCTGTTGTATTCCTGCAGTCTTGTTTGAAGTCCTGTATTGCTTTCATTGTTTTCTTTTGATTGGTTTTTTTCTATTCTGTTTTATTTGATTGTATTATACCTGAGGGTATGGGCAGTTATTTTGAAGATAACAAGAGGCATTATAGTAGCCATTATTGATTTCCTTTCATCTTGTTTTGAGCTCTTGTATCATATTCATTGTTTTGTTTCGATTGACTATTCTATTTTGTTTTGTTTGATTTTATTATGTCTGATGATACAAACAGCTACTTTGAAGATAACAAGATGCATTATGGTAGGCACTGTGATATTTCAACTGCCTTGTTTTGAAATCCTGTATTGCTTTCATTGTTTTGTTTTGATTGGTTTTATTCTATTTTGTTGTGTTTGATTTTAATATGCCTGATGGTATAGGAAGTTATTTTGAAGGTAGCACGAGGCAACATGGCAACCATTGTGGTTTATTTTTATTTTGTTTTGAAGTCTTGTATCACATTCTTTGTTTTGTTTTGATTGAACATTCTGTTTTGTTTTGTATTTGTTTTATTCTTTTCAAAATAAAAAAAAAATTACCCACTTAAAACTGGCAAAAGATTTGAATACAAATTAGTCTAAAAAACATATATACAGATGTCCAAAAACATGTAAAGATACTTAACAATATCAACCATTAGAAAAATACATATAAAAGCCACAATGAGGTATCACTTTGTGCCCACTAGAATAGAATAGCTATAATAAAAGATAAATAATCACAAATTTTGGCAAGGATTCTGGTGTAACTTGAAGGTTAACGCACTGCAAAAAACAAAAAAAGTATAGTACTAAATGAAATTAAATATACTTATAATACCATGAAACCATTGTGAATATGAATTTCTAAAGCTTTTCTAGTACCAAAAAAAGATTTTGTTTTCATTAAGGAATCTCTCCCCCTTCTCCCTCAGATTTTGCTAAACTCTAATCTACATTCTGCCTGTATATATTACTTATTCTAGACATGCCATAAAGCAGAATCATAAAAGTGGCAAGTAATAACCACATTTGTCTCTGGTTTATTCATTTATCAAAATATTTTCATGTTCATACATGTTATAGCATTCATTTTTTTGTTTAAATATACTGGGAATGTATCTCAGATATAGCACACTTGTCTTGCATATGTAAGGTCTTTGACTTGATTCTCAGCATTACACATACAAAAAAAATCCATTACTGTATATGTGCATAACACATTTTATTTATTCATTAATTAGCAGATAGACTTATAGGTTATCTCATCATTTGTATAGTTACAATTAATGCTGTTAAGAACATTTGTGTACAAATATTTGTCTGAGTTCCTTTATTCAATATTTTAGTTATATACTCAGGAATGGAATTTCTAAGTCATGTAGCAAGTCTATGTTTAAATTTGGAAGCATTTGCAAGCTATTTTCCATAGCAGCTGCACATTTTGCATTCCTCAAACAAAATAAATTTTCTACCTTACCAGCATGTATTTTTATTTGTCTTTTTGGAAAATTTTGAGGGACAATAGTCTTCCCTTATCTGTGAGGGATATCCAAGGCCATCAACGAATGTCTGAAATGGCAGATAGTACCAAAATTATGTACTAAATTTTTCCTATGCATGCAAACCTATGGTAAATTTTAATTTATAAAATTAGACAGAGTAAGAGGTAAACTGTAACTAATAATAAAATAGAATAATTATAATAATTCAGCATAATAAAAATTGTGTGAATGTGGAAGATGGTCTTCTCTCTCTGTCTCTCCTCTCTCTCTCTCTTTCTCTCTCTCTCTCTGTATAAAAAATGTTATTTTACCATCTCAATTAGAAGAAGCATTGTCAGGCTTTTGGCTGGCATATTTTAATTGCTACCATCATTGCTCCTGTAGTTTAAAATTATCGTTAAGTAAAATAAATATTACTTTGACACAAGCACGTTGATACCGTGGTAGTCAAATGGGCAGTCAAGACAGATGCTAATAGACGAGTAGCATATACTGTGTGGATACTGTGGACAAAGGGATGATTGACATTTTGGTTGGTATGGAGGTGATAACTTCGATCATTTTAAAAAATAATATATTTTAAATCTCCTAGTACCTTTTATGTGATAAATATCACAAGGTAAACATTGTTTCTAAATTTTGTACCCACTAAAGCATATGGTTTAGCTTGCTTCCAGTTGTCAGGTCCCCCCAAAAAACAAAAACCTAGACATAGGGGGAATGTGGCCTTTTTGTAACTTATAAAATATGACCCCATTTCCATTAAGATTTTTACTAGAGGCTTAGGAGAATATTTTCCAAAAATTAGAAAGAGATTCAGAGTCTTTGTCTCTGCATATGGTCAATGGAATCCAGAACATACTCTAGAGGAGTAAAATATCTCAAAGATTTGACAGAAAATGGTAAGTTAGCAACAGAGAAAGACAGGGTAAAATACTGGAAAGACAGTGTCACAAAAGCTAAGGGTAGACAAAGTTTTGGGGAAGGAAGGGTACAATAATAAAATGCATGACTACTACTGAAATATCAAATGAAGGCTAAACTTGCCTTTGAATTAAATAAGAAAAACTTACTTCTGACCTTACCTTTAGAAAAGGAAAGTAGAGAGTAAGTGAGTAGTGCAGAAATCTTAAAAGAATGTACAGACAAATCTTATAAGATAAGGAGAAAGAAAAAGCAAGTCAAGAGAAAATTTTATGTTATTTTTACAAGATGAAAGAAAGAAAAGAAATGTTGCAAGTGCAAACCTCCTTAGAAATCAAGAGTGAGGGAGATTCTCAACAGTATAGACGGTGAAAGGACTGGCATCAGACAGAAACAAAAGAAAATGTAAACAGATGAGTGTATTTATATGCACATTTCTCAGCTTAGTGGCAGAGAATTGAGAGTTCTCATTTGATGACTTATATTTTCCTTCTGTAGTATGAAACATTTTCCAGTAAGAGTAAATATATATTTGAAAGCGTGTGGGTTAGAGTTTCACTAAGATGGCGAGTAAAAGAATAATTTTATTAAAAATACTGAAAACTTGGTTTGTAGATGATGAGTGTGAGCAAAATTAGGCATCATAACTGAAAAAGTTTATTTCTCTTTGGGTTTTTCTTCTACATCAATAATATACTGAGACACAAGTACAGTATAAGGAAGGTAGATTTGTGAGACTTTCCAAATGGCTGCATCACAAAGACAGATGGGCAAAGGAGTGACTTCATTCATTTAACAGAATTTACTGAATATCTACTTCATATTGGGAACTATTACATGCACCAGGGATATCCGATATACAGAACAGATCAAATGGTGGGCTTGTTGAAGTTAACAACAATATTTATTAAACTAAAGGAATGAGGAACTCTCAATAAGGAAGAAAATGAAGTTAAGAGACCATGGTAAGTTTAAATCGGAAGAATCACCAAATAAGAGTTTCTGGGGACATGGAGGATTCTAGTGAGAATAATGAGGAAGGGATCTGCGTGAAGAAAAATGTAATTAGTTCCTTTGTTAAATCCTTTAGTTAATGTGAAGGACTTACTTAGAAATCAGAACAAAAAAAAAGATGAAGAAAGAAAAAGAGAAGTAAAAGGTAACTGAATATAAAATCATGAATCTTGATGAAGTAAAAGGTTTTATTAAAAATTTTAAGTAGAATATACTTGTAATATTCATGGAGGTGAAATGGAATGGAATGGAATGGAATGGAATAAAAAGACACAATCCTACCTTCTCGCTCTCATGGAAATGACCTCAAAAAGGACAAAAATAAAGAAAGATGAATCCTCAAGAAAGAGCTAGGTTCAGCTAAAAGCATTGTAGAAACCTAAAATATAATTTAGCATTGTTGTTTAAATTTATCCCCAAAGGTTCTTGCACAGGAGTTTATACTGACTCAATGGACAGAGAACATATTTCAACCTACCTGAGATGGTGCTTACAAAAATCAGAACTTGTATTTCAGACTCATCCTACTGGGACTACATCAGCAACTGGTCTACTGGATTCTGTACAAATGGACAAAATAGACTGTCACAGAGATGTGAATCACGTAACAGTAATCTCTTACTCTGATAGTCTGATTATGAAACAGTGATATTCTAATAATGTTGCTTCTCTTATAACTTCTCTGCCAAAAGTGAATCTGTTTAGAAAATGAACACAAATGAATAATCTCTGTATAATTGTGTATCTTACTATCAATAAATTCATGTATATTGATTGTATGCATTAACCTTTTGTGAATATTTTCATAGTAAATCAGAAACCTTAAAGGATTGTTTCTGCAACACTGAATGATTCAGTTGGGTGAAGTTACAAGCTAACTCTGGATTTATTTTCATTATTGAATGTAGTAAACCTATTAAAACAGAGTATTTCTATTCCTGAGAACCTCTATTACAGAAATATTTCCACTAGCCTGATAATTATATTTTTTTCACGTGTATCATGACTACAGATTTGTGATTAGTGCCTGCTATACGTTAAACAAACATTTAATTGTTTTTAAAAGGACTTGGGTTGGGGAGTGTAGTTCAATAGTAGATCACTTACCAAGCAGGTTCAAGATCCTAGATTCAATCGTTCAACTACCAACACCAAAAGGAAGCAGAATAAAAGGTGAAATGGACAGTTATTCAAACGGTGGGTTGTCCGATAAAGAAACCTATTTTCCACTAAACATGTAATATTATAACTTGCAATTTTTCTAATATTCATATAGTCAAACAATGATTTCCTCAAGTGCATATATAGCAGGTTTTTCTATGTGAAAGAAAAGTGAAGGGGTATATGGCAAATTAGATTGCCCAAGAGCTCTCATATCCACCTGCACAAAGTGACTGATACATGCAACATAGTGAACTATGTGGCAGACAAATGTGACAGATTGTGCCATTAGTTTTATTACAGAATTGGGGCTTTGGATTTGTGAAGTAGCTCAATCACTTTTCCTATAGATAGTGTACTATAGGGAAAGAGCCACAGCAATTTACCTAGCTTTCTCAGCAAATGTGCTAAAGACATATTTTAATGGCAGTTTTATCACAGATTTTAACATTATCTGGTATTACACAGTATGTGTTTTGTATAGAATACTTCATATATGTTTTATTTTGATAACTTGGACTGCAAAAACTAAAATTTTTGTCCAAAATTTTGGGAAATGTCTATGCTACAACTGAACATTCTCTAGGACAAAAAAAGTTATTCAAACCAAAACACTTTTTGTCTGACTCCAAATAAATTATGGAGGACAAATCCTTCACAGATTTTAAAAATTAATTTATAGATTATTAAATTTTTCTTAATGTTTTCTTGCATTCATTATGTTGAATACTTTCTCAACAAAATGAAGACAAATCAAAAGTCTGTGTAAGACAGGAAATTGGGTAGTGTACCAGGAAAGATCCTCCAAAGTCACAGAAACTAAGTGTCCAGGTTTCCATTGTTGAGGGTCAGCCAACCCTCAGTAACAACAGACCCTCAAGAAGCATAGCTGAGTTCATCAATTGTCTTAGTTACTTTTCTCATTCCTGGGACAAAATACCCAATGCTCAAAGTTAAAAGGGGAAAGGTGTATTTAGCTCACAGTTTGTAGAGGTTTCATCCATAATCAGCTGACTCCATGGCAGATGGGCAGACTTTCAGGGCCACAGACAGCAAAAGCAACCAATGAGAATAAGAGAAAGCAAGTTTCTTTTCATCTTTTATATTGTATGTGCAGGCTAACCATCCTAGGGTGGGTATAGCACTCACACTCCAATCTCGCACTAGACCATGAACCAATCACAAACCTACATTCAGTTGCCTCCAAAAAGCCCATCGCCATTGACCCCTTGAGGCTTTTGGGGGACATCCAGACACAAACCATAACATCAATCCAGGAACATAAGTATGAAGACCCAAATTTGAGATATAACAAAGGGGAAAAATAAATTAGAACTATTAAGAACACAAAGATGCAAAGTTACTTGAACAAACCAAAGTCATAATCAGAAAATCAGCTCCACACACTTTGTGCTCAGTTCTCCCCTACTGTGAAGAATATAGAGAAAAAAAAAACATTTTTACAGCCTTAGATAAGATCTTATCTAGCTTGTCAGTAAAGGTGAAGCTTAAAATTGAGCCTGGAAAAAACTATGAAGGGCCAACTGAGTATGAACTAGCAGAAAAATAAAAGTGATTGTAATGTGCACTCAAAGAAGGGATAAAAATATGTGTGGATTGCAGAATAACATCTAAAGTCAAATGGTCCAGTTCCATTACTTTCCCAGAATAGGAGTGGTGGAGAAATTTTCCATTTCTTCACTGACCAAATTTAGCAAGAACTTTTCTTTTACAAGTTAATCATTTTGCCTATTAATTAATTCATTTGTAGCTTAAAGAAACCGTAAACATAGTGGAATTGGCTGCATCAACACTGACAAATTCTGCTTTCAAAGAAATTGTTCTAAGCTTTTTTTTTAATGGTCACAAGGGCACCATCATAAAACATTCATACAACCCTTCACTTTCAAAATGGGGTTATTATTTAGACACAATCTTAAAGATGAATTACTCTACTTAGATAAATGAAAATTTGTCGCCAATTTATTAAACAACAAATGTGCACTCTTGCCTTAAAACATAAATTCTAGTCATTATCTTCTTTATGCTCCACTATAAATTTCTTTAAATTTTCTCCTCTGTAATATTCCTGAATTTGATTTATCCAATATGTTCTTAAAATGATATTAAAGACAAATGAGTAGATACTGGGCTACCTCATAAAACGTGTGAAGAATAATTCTGATGGGTAAGTTACATTATTAGTCAAACTTACAACTGGTTTTCAAAAGACGTTGCTTTTCAACCCAAATTTCTCATAAAACATGCGTTAGTTGTGTCCATTCATTTTCCAAAATATCATGTAGAATTAATGACAAGTCTGAGGTGAAAAAAGACTCAGCCTTGGGTTTCCTCCTGATGATTTCAGTTCATGAATTCCAATTAATGTAAAAAGAATTTACTTTTTAGAGAAAATTTTAGTAATTGTGGATATAAAATATCACCTCTAAAATCTTTCTAGGAAATAATCAGTGTTTATTGTACTTAATGGTAGGTTTTATAATGTTCATTTCATTAATTATTTAAAAATGTAAATGGACAAAGAGCTCATAGTAAAAATTGCAACAGAAAATCTCAAAACAGAATAAATCACTGTTTTTATTCTTTTGCATTTATATAGTTTAAAAAGAGGTACAATTTTTATTTTATTGTATAATAATTTTCTTATATTCAGTGAGATATTTTGGAAACACTGCAATATCTAATTATGATTCATTGTATCATACCATTTGAGATTGAAAAGCATTCAAGTGAGAAAAAACAGTGAGTGGGCTCAGAATATTCTCTGAAATACCTGATACCCTTTGGGAAATCTTGACTGATGTTAGTATTTTATGATAAAAAATAGTATTTTGTGTTATTTGCTAAACTTTATTCCTCTCCATAAAGATATGTAGGAAGTTATAATTATGAACAGTTAGTAAGAAAGTCTTCATCTACGAAAAATCAGAGAACTTTATTTCCTAATAAGTCAAGCTAGTTAAGAAAATAAAGACAAAAAAAGTTTCTTGTTTGTGGTTCCACTAATGGTTTCACATAGGCTGAAATGTGGTCTGTAATCTTGTCACTGTGCAAGACATTTTTATCTGTGTTGTTCTTCCTGACCTATCCCGCTGACACTACCCATGGCTGGGCAAAATGCTCAAAAACAGTGACCTTATTGTGATGGTCCCTAACTTGGGCCTTAGTGCAATCAAATGCCTGGGCAGAACAACATGGTCTGCAGATGTGGAAGCTCTAATTCTGAGTCTCTCCAAAGAAAGAATAAGCTTTGACCCTAGAGCTACAGCTTTTCTAAAGGTGTAAAATAACCATGAATTTCCTACTACTTCATACAACTATTTCAGATATTCGTAGCCAATTTTAAATCTCAAACTATTTCTGATATTCATAGCCAATTTAGTTGTTCTTAGGTAACCGTACCTAATATCTTCTAATAAGAGTGAGGGGAGTATTTCTTACTTTTACAATTTGTGTTTCTGTTTAACATCTGGCACACTGGTGTACTTCTTTTGTTGAGACTTGAATGTTCATATAGATGTTATAAAGGATGTGAGGAAACATTACATGCTTCTTCATGAAAGTTTGAAATTTGCCTCAAAATTATATTTTTATATTTTAGAAATTTCTAAGAATTTAACACCAATATTTTTCAATTCTTGTAAAAATAGTTTTGACTATTAGTTCATTGTAACCAAATTTAAAATTCATATAAATTAAGCTATTTGCCTTATTTCACTTTAATTATTGTCATTAATAAAATATTAATTCTTAGAGAAAACTAAATACAATGAGAAAAGGAAAACACTTTCACTTACATAATACTGTTAGGAAATCTTTTCTCATTGAATATATTTTCATTGTACACAAGCTCACTCTTCTGAGGCAGAAAAATTTTATATCAAATATGATGAATTCTAAAATTAAGATCCATGAAGCGGTAGCAACCTGGGAAATTTCAATGTCATAGATGAGAAAAGTTGAGGATGATAATGTTCTGAACATGCTACTCAATATTAGAAGATGGGGTAGGGGATTGTGCTAAAATTTAAGTACTAGTTATAACTCTACCGTAAATTTCTGGGAAAAGAAAGCACACAATACTAGGATTTGTTCTTCTGAATCATGTTAGTCTTCCAGTATACAAATGAATTTCTTTGGGTTTAGGGGAAAATTAGTATTCACAGCTACTACATGTTGAAAAGTATTTGTATGCTTACATAGATGGTTTTCACTTTGTTTACTCTGCAAATCATTTTATCAGCCCTTTCATTAAGCACTTTTTACAACTAATAGAGTGAAGCATTAAAAATGGAGTACTCTAAGTATTTATCGGTCTTTAACTTGGGAACCTTTTCATTAGCTGTTTTGGAAATTCAAATTGAAGAAAGTGACAAATGTTTCTGCATTTGTTTGGATAAACATATATCTTTATAACAATCAAGGACTATTATTATTTTATAAAGCAGACTTAATTGCAAATTATGTTCTGTAACAAAACACACAAGTTTAGAATCAATACGTATATATTTCCAATTCATTTTCAGAAGTGAATTTGTTTTTGTTTTGTTTTACTTGGTCAGGGAGAAGACCTTCTTAATGAAATGAGAAAAATCTGTAAAATATTTTAAAATTCACATTCATAAAAATCATAGGATATTGAGAAATATTTCTATAGTTTAATTTCACAAATCATTGATATTATAATTAATATTGAAGTGTACTTTTACATAAAAATATTAACATTCACCTGTTTATTACAACGGATTTGTACATCTCCAAATACAGCCTTCTATTCTCTTACAAAGTATTCAGCTTTGGGAGTAACTGAATTTTAAATTTTATTCTAATAAAGTTTATTTGCTCATGGTAGTAACCTTTCTCTTTCTGGAAATCATTCGGTTTATTTTTCTAACAGAAATAAAAGTTATAAAAGCATTAAACACCAAACTGTCTTTCATTTCCCTTTCAGATATAACCATTAGGGCCTAGTTATACCCCTCTATTGCTCTTCTGTGTTTTCACTCAAGAAAGAATTCATGATGACAAAAATATTTAAAAATTGAAGCATAGTGGATATTTTGTATAGAGAAAAGAAAGAAAGAAAAGGAAGCATATTCAGGAGAAGAAAAACTGAATGCTACAGTGGTTGATTAAAGGATGTTGATCCTCCTAATCACCAAACACTGAACAAGTGAAGTGCTTTAGAATGTTGACTAAGCTTTTGTTTGTTTATTAACCAATAAGATGAATGCAGCTTTCACATGGAGGCCATTTCAATTTGGTTTCTAGTTTAAATTGAAAATGCCTCAGTTCCAACCAATGTGGTACTTACTTACATGTCCCCCAGAATCTAAATAGTTCCTCTGTGTGTTTAAAAAAGAAAAAGAAAATGGTAATAAAATTTTCATAAGACATCATCATCTGTTTCTTTGTAAACAAATAGTGGCAGTCATTTTACATGTATTATCTCGTTTTGAAAATTAACCATTTTGCCTTGCATTCAATTTCAGATACAGACAGGAGCTGGAGACTATTAATCTGATCTGGGTACCATTATTTCTGGTGCACTTCTTTAAAATTAATTTGGAAAGCATTTTTCAATAGCTCTCCAAAATGATAGAAACTTATCTAGTGTCATTACATCACTAAACCTTTATGTCTGCTAAAATTTGAATTTCTTTCCAAATTGATCCTTTTTGTTAACATAGAAATCACAGCTATGTATTATTCTAGTAATGTTAAATTCACTAATAATAGTTTCACATGTTGTGGGCATTGTAGTGAATGATACAAGAAAAATTGATACCTTTTCCACTTTAGAAAGGGAAGAAAAACCACTACAAGGCAATATATTATTGATTAATGGACTTTGGATGCCATATAAGACTATGGAAATTGAAAATCTGAAATATTATGGAAGCTGAATCATAAAGTTTCCACACGGAAGCTGTCAAGAACAAATCACATGGCATTACACTGCAAAGAGATAAGGAGGAGACCATTAAATAGCAATGGTATGGCATAAAACAGGCTCTGGGGTAGCACTATAAGAAAACAAGGGAGAAAGGGATAATGCAAGGATCATCTCATGGTAGTAAGTATAAAGTGCTGCTTTGAGTTGAATGTTTATGCCTCACTCAAAATTCTTCTGTTAAAACCTAGTTTTCAGTTTGATGAAATTTAGAGATAGGGTCTTTCGGATATGTTGTGCAAGTTGAGTCCTCATCATATGATTGGTGTCTTTTTTTGTACTGGTACATTTTAGATATACACAGTGTTAACACTCACCATAAAGAATAAGTACCTGCACATGATACAACTTTTTCCCCCATTCTGTTACCCCCCGTTCAACTCCTCCTCCCTTCTCCATTTACAAAGCTTTATTTCCATATTTTCCTTTTCTCATTTTTTTTTTACTTTACCATTTCTCCTTTCTCTCTTCCCATTCTCTTGTTCCCCTTCCCATTTGGACATTTTGCTTCTATTTTAAAATATACTTTGGTCTTTATTTACACCTTCAGTTTCTCACACCAGAGAAACAATGCAGCATTCACACACGTGTGTATGATGTATTTCACTTAAGAGTATGGACTCCAAGTACATCCATTCTCCTAGTAATGTCTCAAGGTGTATGCTTCTTTATGACAGAATAATCCTCCATTGTATAAAAAAATCACATCTTCTTTATTTGTTCACCAGTTGATGGTCACTTGGGTAATTTCTAAAATTTGGCTGTCACAAACTGTGTCACTATAAACATGGGTTTGCACACATCACTGTGGTATGATGCATTTAATTCTTTTAAATAGATACCCAGGAGGGGAATGACTGGGTCAAACAGACAGTCTAGTCCTAGGGTTTTTATTTGTTTGTTTTTTGGGGTTTTTTTTGGGGGGGGCACTGGTGATAGAACTCTCAACCTCATGTTTGCCAGGCAGGCACTTATGCCACTGAGCTAAATCCCCAGCCCTAGCCCTAGTTTTTTGAGAAATTTTCAACATCACTGGTCATTCAAGAGATGCAAATTAAAACAACACTTAAATTTCATCTCACTCCAGAAAGAATGGCTATCATCAAGAAATCAATCAATAACATGCTGGCAGAGCTGTGGGGAAAAAGGAACCTGTCTATATTGTTGTGCTACTGTGAGTGTAGACTGGTACAACCACTGTGGAAATCAGTGTGAAGATCAGTGTCATTTTAAGTAAGAGACATAAAAGAACTTGCATTCTTTCTTCGCTCTTTGCTGTGTGATGATACAAGGGTAAGCAGTCACCTGCAAAGAAAGGTGCTCTGACCAGACACCAGGTTAGTCGGTATCTTGACCTTGGGGTTCTTAATCTCTAGGCTGTGAGAAATAAATGTCTGTTGTTTAAGCAACCTAATTAATGGTAATTTGTTATTAGTCAGTGGCCTACTTGTATAACTTAATATAACTAATTGTTATTAGTCAGTAGCCAAATAAGAGTCACTAATGAATAACCGGGACTATCTGATGATGCTGAGGAGTTCTCTGAACAAATGTTAGTGTTTTCAATCTCCTAATCAAAAAGTAATAGGGGTAGGCAGAGTTCATGAACAAAACTCAATCTGCACAGGAAGTACTTCAAAGAATCATCAATTGGGATCTCATTTTATGAAAAAGTTTTTGTACATCAAAAGAAATCACCAACAAAGTGAAAGGACAACCTAAGGAATGGGAAAAAATTTAACCAACCGTCCCTCAGACAAAGGATTTTTATCTAGAACACACAAAGAATTGAAAAATCCAGATCCCCCCCCCAAATTCAATGACCCAATCCAAAAATGAGCATCTGAGATGAATATGCACTTCTCAGATGAACAAATACAAATTGCAAATGAATATATGAAAAAATATTCAACATCATTGGTTATTTGAGAAATGCAATTTTAAACAACACTGAGATTCCATCTCACTCCAGAAAGAATGGCTATCATCAAGAAATCAACCAATAAAAAATGCTGATAGGGCTGTGAAGAAAAAGGAACGCTTCACTTTTGATAGACGTGTAGACTGGTGCAACAACTGTGAAAATCAGTGTGGAGATTCCTCAAAAAACTAGGATTGGAGGTCCCATTAGACCCAGCTATTCCCCTTCTGAGTATTTTCAAAAACATCATACCACAATGATATATGTGCACCCATGTTTATAGCAGCTAATATGTAATAGCTAAATTTGGTAACAACCCTAACAATAAGCACAGAATGGATAAAAAAAGATGTGGTATCTTTATACAATGGAGTACTACTCAGCAATAAAGGAGAAACTGGAGGTTTTTATAGGTAAATGGTTGCAACTTGAGACCATACTCATAAGTAAAATAAATCAGATTCACATGTGCAAACACTGTATTGTCTCCCTAGTGTAAAAACTGAAAGAGTAAATAAGTTCCAAAATGTACAATAGATATTGTGAAACTGTAAAAGAAAAAATTGTTCAAAAGGAAAGAATAACTGGGATGGGGGAAAGGGGAAAAGAAAGAATGGAAAAGATTATATGTGCATATATATATATATATATATATAAATACACACACATGCAAGATAGATAATTATATTACTAATCTCTATTAGTTCATCAAAAAGAACAGTTTGTAGTTTTATTGTTTGATCATTTTTTCATATCTATATCTTACCATCTGAGCAACTACTTCGAAGATAACAATACACAATGTATTAATCATTATTAATCTCCTATTATTTTGTTTTGAGATTCTGTATCATTTTTATTGCTTTTTCGTTTTAAAATAAAAATAAGTAATATTTTAAAGTTCTTTATTTTAAAGAGGGTTATTCTACTGTATTATAGATCTCGCTTATTATCAAATTATTACTAATACCATGTACTTCATTTCTCTGTTGCAGTTAAGTAACTATGAAATTTTTAAAATAGAGAATTTCATGACAATCATGCTATAATGGGAAGTGATCAGACATTTTCTGTGTGTGGCTGCAATTACTTTTTCTCATGACTTGTGTGATTCTGTAAGTCCCTTCCCTCTTAAGCAGTCTTTAATATTTTTTTTTGCAGCTACATCTCTGAGATTCTAGAAGGAACTAATTGATAAATGTTCTAAGTTTATTATTATTTATCTCTGGAGTGCTGTATAGCTTAGATATTAAAAAATCTATTAGTTCTTAAACTCCCAAACCTAACACACTAAAAAGACATAAATGATAAAATGTAATGAAGGTGATATTTCATGGAGATTTTTATCATTGATAGTCATCTCCCCAAACTTTTAAGTTATCAATACCTTGCAGCAAATATATGGGCATCTATTTTCAAAATTTCAAGTTCGTCTGGAATCTTAGAGTTACTTGCTGATATAGAAACAGATAAGAGCTCTATCATAATTTCATTGTTCAAAGAATCTCTAAAGAGGGAATAGGAGCAGAAAGGTTAAAAGAAAAAAAAGTATGGTGAAGAAAGGTGTTTTTCTCTTCCTTTAAAAACACTGTTATTGTGATGAATTATATAATAGCATTCACTGTAGCTCAGTGAATGCTATCAGAGGAAAAGAATAGCTTACTAGCAGGAAAACAAATTTTAAAATTTATATTTTTAAAAGAGCATCCATTTAGATCAAAACAGTTTGGCATGTAAGCAAGTTCTTACTAGATGAGTCTGTTGAAAAATATTTGTTAGTTGAAATCAGTGTATTTTTGAAAATCATTATTGTCTTCTAATCCATAAATAGAGATAGATTACTTTATTAGCTATTTTCAATCCCAAAAGTCTTTCTTCAAAAAAAAAAAAAACGACATGGTAAGGTTTCTATTTGTAAATTAAGATATATAAAGAATGCGTTCATTCAGTTTTGTTATAGCATAATGTCAATTAATTTATGTAAGTTATTCTCATCTTCTGAGAATACTTGACAATGTTAAACTGACTTTTCTATCATCCAAAATGTCCACCTAGGTAGAAGTCCTAGGTCCAGTAACTACTAAAAAGAAATGGCAAATATTACAGTAGACTGTATGAGTTTCATTTTGCTAAGTATTGAAAAATTCAAAATTGTAAGCATATGGAATACTCAGATAAAAGGAAAATGAAATTCCAAAAATTTACATATATACATACTGGAAAACAGCTTTTCTAAAGCAGACAATTGAAAAACAAACAAAAATTAAGAACAACACTCATAAAAAGCATGATTATTTAAAAGACTTACCTGAAATGTGAGTTGACCAATAGCAAATAATTCAGTAATTTATGATAAGCTGAAATAGGGTGTAAAATACCTGAAATTGGAGTCAGACAGAAGACATGGTTCAGAGCCTGGATTTGGAACTTGCCAGCTATCTTGTTCCCAACTAGTAATTTTTAACTGAACCTTGGAATCTTTATACATAATAAACTAATCATTGTCCACAGAACTATTTTGATAATTAATTTATGAGGGAATTTTTAAAACTGGACATAATGGTGAACAATGTCTAGAACTTTGTCAAATTTATGCACATATGGTATGGATTGAATTATGGCTGCTCATTCGTATGTTGAAATTCTAATATCCAGTATCACATAATAAGAATGCACTTGTACATAAGGCCTTTATAAAAGTGTAATCTATTCTGACTAGTGTCCTTCTAGGTAAAAGAAATTACATACATGCTTGTACACATACACACGTACCACTAGGGATGAGTGTGCATACTGGAAATACCATGAGAGAGTGAGTGATAGGTAGCCATGTGTAACTCAAAGAAAGATGCCTCTAAAGGGACCAAGACCCTGACACATTGATTTTGAGCTTCCCAGTCTTTAGAATTGTAAGGAAATAAATTTCTGTTGCTATGCCACCCAAGCTGTAGTGCATTTGTTTTATTGTTATCATTGTTTGGTTTTGCTTTGTTTTGATTTGCTTTGTTTTATTTTGAGGGAGGTTGGGTCTCATTATGTGGACCAGGGTGTCAGAACTCCCAGTTTCAAGCAATCCTTGTGCCTTAGCCTCCAAATTATCTGGGTTTATAGGCCTGCCCCCCATGCTGACTCATAATTTCTATCCTAATCCTAGCAATTACTCCTCATGCATATGCAAAAATGGTAAATTATCTTGTTGTAAACATATTTTATTGCTGTAAGTCATAGTTGTTAGTACATCAAAAGTTCTTAAAAGTTACATATATACTATTTCATTTAATCTCCAAATTAGTAATAAGGAGGCAAGTGTTATTTCAATGCATGTTTTACAAGGAGGAAATTAAGTTGCAGAAAGTCCAAAGCTTAAGTCTCATAGCTAGGTTAAAACCACAGTCCAAACTCAGAATGACCTTCAAAAAGCAAAAACTAAATAAAAAATACAAACACATAGCAAATTTAAAAATTCAGTTTTCTTATTGTGCAGTACAAATTATATATTAATAAAAAACAAGGATGAGAGCACACAATCTTTGGTAAAAAGAAGAAAAAGCCATATAGAAATTAAGCCTTATTTGAGCTTACACAGTACATGATCTATTTTACAAAATCTATTTTTACAAGGACTTTTCAATATTCATTTTCATGAGGAATGTGAATGACACATGCAATTTTTAAAGCACTAACAGTTGTTTTAGCCTAACCCGGCCTGTAATTTTAAAACCCCTTAGGCCATAGGTTCCAAGTATCCATTGGGTAATTCCATGAACTCAAACATAAATTAGATATAACTCAGAAGGTAATAAAGCCTAACTAAACTAGTCTGGTCTATGACTAAAATGTTCAGATTTTTAACTTGAAAAAGCATATTTTGTTTTGCCTACGCAGTTTTGTAGAAAAATCTCAACAGGTCAAATATCTCCATTTTATTATTTTAACAGAAATGCGTTTTGACAATGTGAACTACTGTTCATGAAATATTGATATGAGAGGTTCCCAAGGAATATAAGAAATTGGAATAAATGTTTAGCATTGTGTACTTATAAATAATTTTTCTAACAATAAAGATAGCATTTTAGTTATTAGAAATGCTTATTACTGTTCCAGTTACTTTGCCACATCTCAGCTATAGTAATGAACAAGATAAAATCTTTTCTTGTACCTTTCATAAATGTAAGAAACAATACCTATGTAAATTTATTTAATATCATTACTTTCTCTTGAAATATATTTCTTTAATGAAACAAAAGTAAATTTTTCCCAAAAATATAATCATGAATTCTACTAATTTAGTTCTAGTAATTATTGTATTTTCCTTAACTTGTTTTTATCCAATCTTATCTCTCTGTTTTGTTGAAATCTAAAAGAAGTTTTCTCTAGCAACAAGAGTAGTACATAGACATTATGGAAATGTAAATATAACAAATAATATCACCTATCATCTCTTTACCATAGTGGATTAGGTACTGAAACCAAGAGAAATCTTGAATAAATTAAGGGAAAGCCTCAATGAGCTGTATGATCTTCTTTCCTGAATAAACTCTGTAGACTTTGCCTGCCTTTAGGTCACTTGATACTAGCTGGCTTCAGATAACACCTCTGATGTGGGAGTCATGATGGTAAGAGTTGATGAAGTTTGAATCAAACATCTTTTCTCATATTTCAAACTACAAATCTCCCCAAACCCTTTCCTTGGAGAGATGAATTTGAGACTTGAGTTTCCTTTTGTCTCATGCTATGTTGCCTCATGAATAAACTTACACATTCACAAAACTTGCCATTTCAGCTATTGGCTTGGTTCAGCATCAATACTGATACATTGTCTTTTACCTTGATATTTTCATATATGTGTTCGTGTCCTGAAAATTTGGTTCATATTCTTGTATTCTGTATTTGAACAAATATATAATGAAAAATTACTCTGTTACATCTCAACAGAACACAGGGACTATCAATCCTGTCTTTTAAAAATGAAGATGTCTATTCAGGCAGAGACCAGGAACACAAATTTGAATATGTTAAGTTTATGTATTAAATCCTCAACTGACAATGTTAAGCAGAAAGTTAAAAATAGACTTGTGGAGTTCAGAAAAGAAATCTGATCCAGCTAGATCACAGTAGAGTGTCGAAGGGATTTAAAACCAAGAGGCCAGGCAAAGCACCAAACTTGTAAATGTGGCTCCAACAGTGAAGGGAGCCAGGACTCAGCCCAGATTCACGGTGGTGACAAACCCACAGTACGTGTGCTGTTTTTCTTTAAAGACAAAAGATAGTAATGTCAGAGTTGTTTTTCTAAACTAAAATCTCAGTATTCAGGTTTCATTGTAATGTTGACACTTTGGGTTGCAGTTTGGGCACATTTCTCTAAAAGGTGCACCATCACTGGTAGAAGAATTTAAATATTAAGAGGGTAAAGTGGAAAGAAAGGAAGAATCAGCAATGTAACAAAGAAACAGCAAGAAGGAAGGGAGGAGGAAGACCAAGGGAAGGAGTTAGCTAGAAAACAAGTGACGGAAGTTTATGTATTATGAAATAGTGTTGATAGGTCAAGTAGGATGGCATGTGGGAACAGACTGTCGGATTTAAAATTGAACAAGGACAATGTTGCTCTTGAGAGAGCAGTTTCCATGGAGTATCAGGAACTAAAAAGTATAGAATGAAGGCAGAATGGCACAAGAAGAATTGAAATGTGCACAAATCACTCTTCCCTGGGGTTTTGACAAAAGGAGAGTTCCAAAAAATAGGTAAATATTTTAAAAATGTTGAGTGGTGCTTCAGGAGGAATGGGAAATGGAGCAAAAATGAAGGCTGGTTTTTTTTTCTTTTCAGATGGCAGAAATAACATCTGGTTTGAATGCTAACTGCAATCATCCAAAGAAGAATAAAGTTTGGTGGTCTAAGAAAGGAGAACTGTGATGCTCTTGAGAAGGAAAGAGAAATTGATGTCCTTTACACAAGACTATGAGAAGCTGGACTTCAGTACTATGTAGGAAGGCAAAATATTTGAGGTCAGGTGAAGACAGGTGTGATGGTCATGATTAGTGAAGCCTGAAATGATTTTTTTGATGACTAAGTCAATGGACTACCCAAAGGATAAGAGGTACACAAGGATCAAGACGAGCGTTCATGAATTTAAAGTGAAAACAATCAGAGTGGTTGCTTTCTCCACTCATTTTTAGCTCACTGGATACAGGAAAAGAACAGGAGAACCTTTGGATTTAGAGGGTAACAAGGTCATTGAGAGGCCAAAGAAGTAAAGATTTTTATTGAACTGAGCTTCTCATCTAACATTACGAGAAAAGCCCTTTGCCTGTTTCATAAAATAATTCTCAAATAAATAGTCCTACTGGTTATGAATAAATATATTCTTTAACATATTAGAATATTACCCCATTATCCAAATTTTTGTATTTTTAGTTGTAGTATATGAAACTTCAAAAGTTATTAAATTTGAGAATCACACTTAAGGTCCAAAGGAAAGAAATAAAACCAAAAATATTCAAAAGAATAAAAGAAATTGCAAAGATATTGATTTAGCTGTGATTGATTGCTATATAACAATAATCCATTCTCAAAATTCAGTGACTTAAAAACAATAGTGTTAAAAAACAAAAACAATAGTGTTATGGTTTGTGTCTAGGTGGTCCCCCCAAGCCTCATGCAGTCATGGAAGTGGCTGAATCTAGCTTTGTGATTGGTTTTTGTCTAGTGCTGGGATTGGCAATGTGAGTGCTGCACCCACCCAGGGGTGGAGCCAGCATACAATGTAAGGTGGAGAAGGAAGCCTGTTTTTTCCTCTTTGTGTGGTTGGCTCTTGCCACTTGCAGCTGCCATGAATGGCTGACCCTCAGCCATGCCACCCTGCCTTAGAACCAGTTGAGCATGGACTGAAACCCCCAAAACTGTAAGAAATAAGCCTTCCCTTCCCTAACTTTGGGTGTTGGGTGTTTTGTCTCAACAACTAGAGAAAAGTAACCAAGACAAACAGCTACTAATTTATTTTTACTATTGCACTTTAGGTAGAACTGGAATAGCTTGCTTTCACTTGAATAGGATCAGCTAAAGAAACATCTAACTAAAACCATGATGCCAAAATGGTGTCACTCTCATGACTGTTTGTGTTGACCATGGACCACGAACAAACCTGAAATATTTGAAGTATTGCCAAAAAATCTTGCTTATTAATATTTCAGTGTTGGATATAAAATGAGATTGAATGAAAGTTTTAATATATTTCACTATTTTCCTAAATAATCTTCCAAAACCTTGTAAATTCTACTTTATTTGGAGATTTAAATTTTGCTTCAATTCTGTTGGAATTACTTCCCTACTTTTAAAATTTTACTTTGTTGTTCTGTCCTGCCAATTGATGTGAATATTTTATTCTATATTTCAATTTTATTCTAATATAGCTTACCTTATTTACATTTTAAGTTAAATTTTTATGATTATAAATTTTTTAATATATTAGAAAATATGGCAAACATCTTACTTGTTTTCTATTTTATCCAATATTTTTAGTAAAGATTTCTTTTGCTCTGCTTACTTTCTATCTCTGTTTTCAACCTGTTTATTTTTGTATTGTTCACTTTTTCTCCTAATTTCTATTTTGTTGATTTAAAGAGCAGAGAATCAAAAAGTTCGTCTTTGAGAATTATATTTGGATATTCTTTGTGAAGTAATCAAAGTTCAATTTTAAAGTTTTTTTATGAATCTTGAAGTTTATTCTCAGATATTAGCTACAAGCTTTAATGTTTGCCCTTTACTTTAACCTGATAATTACTCAAATATTTTGTTTGATTCTAAATATTTCATATCAACTTTGATTTAATGCAGTTTTTAATGTGTACCAAAATCATTGCACTGACATTATGGTTGAGAACTACTATACCGTGTTAAAAATCTGTCCATGATGCTTGTTAAAGATTGTAATGAAGCCATTATTAGAAGGACCTCAGGACTACTTTTGCAGTCAGAAAGAGAAACTGGGCTCAACTCTGAATGAAGCAACCAAAAGTAGGGATTGAATATCTGGGAAGTAGGGTGAACAGAGCAGAAGATGGAATATTATTAACAGTGTAGGGTAATTCTCTCTACACCAACCTACCAAAATTCTTGTTAAAAGCAGTGCAGGATGATCAGTTATCACCTAGCAGATGATGGGTATGAGAAATTGGCTAAATATTAAACGTGGTATATATAGAATGGTGAACAATTTTGACCAAACTGACTTAGCTGGATTATTGATAAAACTGAACTCTGTAAAACTGACACCAAAATCCAAGGCCCTGCCCTTTAAGCAGAAGTCTCACAGGAATCTCACTATACTTCGGTCAAGTACAGAATCTTTGTTCACAATATCATCTCTTTTGTAGAAATGGAATATTTTCACTGCTTGATAAATTTTATTTGCCAAAATGTGATCAGAATCATTCACTCTAGTAAATCCATACAAACAATTTAAAAGGCCTTGCTGTGATTTCATTACAATTGTAGGATAGATGAAGTACTAACTAGCTCCTTACATCTTGTAGAATCACTTTGTCATTTCAACAAGCTGGATATCAAAATTCTGACAAAAGCTGTACCTCTGAATTCAATGTATCATTTCCTAATACTAAAAACATACTTAATGATGTGTTAAGCTCAAAATGATAATTACCACTTTCTACACAGTGCACCTCTTTCTGCCATGTAGTATCTAGTATTTAACAGTGTCTTCCCATAACAAAATATATCTTAAATATTCACATGTTATGACCACCTCAATTGTTATCATCATTTTATTCACCTGAATAGGAAGTATAGGAAGTACTACATTAATCATGTCATTAACAATATTAAAGTCTGAGACTATTCATTGAAATTACATATCTTCTGTCTCTTGTCATTGAGGAATAAACCTCAAGATTCACTTTTATATTGCTGTTGTAATTTTTACTGACAAATATTATTTAATAGAGTTAATATTTCAGCATGGCAACTGGTAATAGTATTACCTAAGGTTCTTGTTGACAAGTTAAAAAATTTAAGTAACATTCTCATATGCAGTGTTACAAAAATTGCAATTATTTTATTTTCATCATTTGCATAGTAAGAAAAAAAATCACTTGTGATTCATTTCTATTTAACAACCAAATATTTTCTCTCTAAACTTCATTAACATAGATATTTTTCTGTCTTCTGGGTTTAGATTTATACTTGTCACAGGAGCGAATTCAAAGTGACATAACTACATCCTGGGTAATATAAATACAGTCTTGCAGGCAACACTGACTAATGCCTAATTATTCTCATAGACAAACCTTTGTAGTAGTTTGTGAAATTTATAGGTAAATTATAACACCTCTTCAGAAATCCACCCTTATCACAAGAGAATAAGCTGAATATTGCAAATGATATCCTGGGTATGAGAATTTACTTGAAAAGTAGGATATAGTCTGCTTTGTGTTCTACGAAGCATGTCGTTATTTTAAATTCATTATTTTACGAAAAGGTGTAACTTCTTTTTTCTTTTAGGCTAAACCTAAACATTATTTTTACCTTCATTCTTGAGCAGGACACTTCTTGCTCTTAACTGCAACTATGGGCTGTATCAGAGAGTGATTCATTGCATTACTGTCTTTAGCAAATAATTCACTCTATTTAATCTCCTCAGGTGAAGAAGTAAGCTAATTTTTTTATGAATTTAAAAATGCATTTTGTTAATATTTTTGTTGCTAATCTTCCAACATCTATATAAAGAATTGAAGAATACGCATTCACACAGTGTCTCAGTAATTGAAAATATAAACTAAATATATGCCAGCAAATAAAGTGTTATGACTCAGGTATTTGTTGTAGAATTTTTGACCAAATCCTGTGACTTTCTGCTGATACCTGTTAATCCTTCTTCAAACTAGCAAAATTTTCCATGCTTTGCAATGCAATTCTCTGTAAAATGAAATTTTATCTAGGACCAGTGTGAAAAATTAGGGAAGAAATGTACCCAAACTGTGATACATTGCAGGTATGTAGTAACTACCTGCTATAAGTTAAATATTATTAAATTGTGGTATTTTATATTAGTATGATTTAATATGGAAGATAACTAGATGCATTTAAGTATATGTATCTGACACTAGGAGCATAGTTTAAGGTGGCATATGATGGTTACCGTAAGGAAAACTAATCAGGCTCTAGATACAGTATATAAAGGAGAGATAATTCTTAACTGGCATTTTCAAAGAAGACTCAATAAATGAATAATATATCTCCCATTCACTGACCCAAATATCCATGACATTTATTAATTCACAAGTTTTAAAAAAACTTTTTTCATTTATATAATCAAATGGATACCTGACTGGATGCTACAGATATATTTTCAACAATAACTAGCATTAGCACACAATTTTAATTAAAATGATTTAATTCAATTTATATATTTATAATTTAAGTATTATATTTGAGTCCTTTAGGTGCATTTGAGTGGCAAAATAAAGTACAATTGTTTTTAAAGTCAGAGGTTAAAAAGTACCTGAAATACTTTTTAGAAAACATTTCAATTGGTTGCTGCACAGATAATAACTTTCAGCATGTGGTCGTGAATTAAATGTAAAATAACATCAGGAGGTTTGCTTCAAGAAATAATTAGGCCTTCTGCAGAGTCATTCAGTAAAATTACATTATTGTGTTCAGCTGAGAGGAGCTGTGTAGAATGTACTTGTAAAATATAATTGCAAGGACAGCTGTTCTAAAAAAAGGAAGAATCTTAATAATATATGTTGCTGAGGTGGTTGGTTGTTTATTCCCCATTATGAGAGTAGTTGATAAGAAGAAAAGTCATTGTTGCATGGCAAAGAGAAATTAATTCTGGAAAATAGTGATGTAGCTTCTCATGTCATTTAACTGAATTTTAAGGTGAAATGTATTGTTAGTCATGCAAGCAACATGGCTGGAAGATTTGTGCTCCTTGCTTCACTCCCAAGGCCTCAAATCTTCTATGTGTGACTTTCTCCTTTTATTTTCTTAACTCCCCTCTTGTGGTGAAAACATGGGAAAAAGAAAGTGATGGAAGAACAAAGGGAAAGCATACAAAATAGCTCCACTCCCTCTGCAGAAAGCTTTAATAGGGAAATGGTACCACACTGAGATTTTATGAATAGATTGATAATAGTGTGTTCACTTAAACCAAAGAGGGAGCCAATGTATGTTTTGTCATTTTAAAGTTAATTTTACTTCTACTTAAAAGCTTAGATTTTTCCTCACTCTTTGTCAAATAGAAGAATTAGTTTTATCAACATAGTCTTGCAAAGCCATTATAAACTCATATGTGCTAAAATAAATATCTTGAACTCTCATGATCGTGAATTGTGCAGATGTACCATGAAATCTGGAAGCTAATATTTCATATACAATTTACTGCCATATTAATTAAACACAAATAGTCAAGGGAAGGCAAAGAAAACGTTTTGGTTGATTATAATTCAAAGAAACTGTAAGTTTTAGTGATATTTCAGAACAGTTTAGTTTTTAAATGGCTTTATTTATCAAAATGAATATCAAGTAAATATTTGTGGTAATCATGATCAAAAACAAAAAATCAATAAGTACTTATGTTAATAATGTATTTAGAAGTTGAAAGCTTCTATTTTAAAAATGACTATAATCTCTTTGACTTTACTCCTGTGAGGAGATGGAGTTTATGTCACCTCTTTGAATCTGGAAAAGTGTTGTGACTTCTTTGTTCAATAATATACAGTTGTAATTATGCAGCTGTATATTATCTGAATACCATTCTCTTTAAAACTATTTGGGTGACTTGTACTTTCAATGTTTGCGATGTTCAGACTTTGCAATGTTCGTGTAAAACTTTTACCTCTTCTGCCAATATATATATTGAGGTTACTATGTGCCAATCATTAGCCTACATAGTGAATAAAACAGGCAACTCTCAAGGAAATGATGCAAAAATGAAGATAGACACTACACGTTTTATGTAGATTCAGTTGTGATAAGAGTGATAAAGAAAAAGAAAATCATGTGAAAAGAATATGTTGTTCAGTGAATACATTCAGGAAGAATATGCTGTTTTAATTAGGTTGGTCAGAGAATGATTCTTGAAGGAGGTCACATTTAAGCAGAATTCTCTTTTTTTTTTTGTGAGTCCTGTAATACTTTTATTATTATGAAATTGGAATGGAACCAGAGTTACACCAAAATTGTAAATACATTTGAAGAAATTTTTTTCTAGTTATTAGAGGAAATCAAATCAAACCCTTCAGTGTTATACAGCTGAGGCCACCAGAAATGCTTTTATTAGTTAGAATTATAGAGAAAATATATCAAGTACTGGGAGAGATTTATAACTCATCTTAAATTTATCATAGTTCGTGATTGTTGGGTCAAGAATTTAGTGAGAGATTGGCTGGGCTCTTCTGCTTCACACAGTTTTGACAATGACACCCTGGCATTCAGCAGCAGGTGGACAGATGTGATGGTCCATGGTAGCATCTTTATCGCTCCTTTTGGGCAACCTGAAAGGCTGAATTTGGCCAGTGATGGTCAGGGTGCCTGTGTGGGCCACTTCAGTGCAGCAATCTTCCAAGATTCATGATTCTTACACTTTTAGGGGCCAGAAATAACATCTGCTGCATAATTCCAGCTGTATATTGTTGAATAAAGAAGTCACAACACTTTCCAGATTCAAAGAGGTGACATAAACTCCATCTCCTCACAGGAGTAAAGTCGAAGAGATTGTAGTCATTTTTAAATTGCCACACTGCCACACCTTAAAAATAATTACAAACTTTTTCCTATACAATGACCAGAACAGAAATTAACCTAAAGTGCTTGGATAATTCTGTAAGATTTTCTGTATAATAGACACTGTGTATGTGTGTGCAGTGTATGTAAATTGAACTAAGTATAAAATGATATATCTGTTATACAAATATATTATTTTCCCAATTTTGTGCTCTAAAGCCCAGAAAGTATGAGCAGAAAAACATAATTTAGCTATATGCTGAGATGATGAGGACAGTGACCTGAATCTGTAAAATGTAGCAAAAGATAATGCACTTAAAATTTTTCTCATAGAAAAAGTTTCATTACATAGTTTACGTTAGCCTCATTACTGATTTTATAAACATGGTGTCTATCGTTAATGCTATAGTTGTAGTTAGAGTTGTATCCTTGAGAATTGCTAAGAGAGATGATTTTAAGTGTTTCTATCACAAAAAATAAATATGTGAGGCAACACATATGTCATCCCACTTTAGTTATGTTGTACCAATGCATTAATTACCCCACTTTAGTCATTCTATAATGTAAATCCATCAAAAACATCAAGTCCTGCATTATAAATATATACAACTTTTGTCATTTAAAATATATTGAATTCAGCATCCTGTGATTCTTACATGAAACATATAACAACTACTCACCACAACATAATGATCATTAGTCTTAAATTCTTACTAAAATTCTTTGTCATAAATATGTATACAATATCAAAATTATGATGCAGATTGCATCATTGATTTCCGTTTGACTCAAAGGCTTCTTTGTATGTATTTCAAAGAAAGTTTGAGAGGCATTCTTTTGAAAGCTGTAACTGCCCACTCGGTATGAACTCTTCTTTTGATTTCTCATTTAGCAGAAAACTCTAAGTTTTAAGTAAATTATTCAATTAATCAATTTTATCCATAGTAGCACTAAAATCATTCTAATATTTTCCCTTACAGCAGTACTTTTTAAATTCATTTACATTCACTCAGTCTACTCTAATAGGATAGCCAAGATCACTTAGAATATATCTAGTATTCATATAAATTCTTAATTTGGGGAACTATAAGATTTTACCATAATTGATATCTATTGGATGCTTTGAGCTAATATTTAAAATTAATATTATCTCTGTGTAAAATATTTTGTGATTGATATTTAAATTGCCAAAATTTTATTATAACTTAAATAAGAACATGCAAAATTCTAGTAACAGTACTGGCTACATTATGGCAGCTTTCTGAATTTTTTAAATGTCTAGTGTCTGTGGACAACAAGAAGTGAATCTATCCTGAATTCACTTATATTAATATTTCTGTATATTCAAGTCCTGGATGCAATATATTTGTTTCAAGGATTTTCTTTCATCTATTTTATAACCTTTAGATTCTAGATGCTGTTGGAACCTATATTAATCAGATAGGATGTCTTGATATCTAAATTATCACAATTTATTTTTAAGGCAAAGTGCCTGTAAAACGGAAGATATAGGTCTCCATGAGTTGGAGACAAAGTCTTCCTTTGGCATTTTTTCTTATTAAACAAACAGAAACTACTCATAAACTACCAAGTTGAAAAAGTTAAGGATATTGCCAGTTGAAGATATGAGATGCAATCAAAACTCAAGGTGAATGTTATATTTTTTAAAATGTATTATATTAAAAGGCACACTGTCATTAATTCCCTTTAAATGCTTTCCCTCACTTCAAACACATTTATCTAATCATTTTGTCACCTTCTGAAGTAGTATGTGTTTTTTGGAGATGTGATCAAAAATAAGGCAAATGCCACTGCTGCATGCTATTCAACAGAATGGCAGGCTTATAAAAGAAAAATTGTGGGTTCTCATCCATCAGATCTGGCACCATGTGACTTCTGCCTCTTCCTCAAAGTCAAAATGACCATGAATTGCAAACATTTTGAATAGATTCAGGACATTCAAGCAGCCCTGAGAGCACAAATAAAGACATTCAAGAAAGAGGACTTCCTGAACTGCTTCAGAAAGTGGCAAGAAAGATGGGAATAAGCATGTTCAAAGTGAAGGAGAATATTTTGAGAGGCATTGATAGCAACGTGTCTTTCACTGTAATAATTTTATTTATTTATTTATTTATTTATTTATTTATTTATTTGCCGTTTTTGAGACAGAGTCTTACTACGCAGTTCAGGTTGGCCTTGAGCTCACTTTGTAGCTCAGACTGGTCTTGAACTCACAACCATCCTCCTTTCTCAGTCTTCAGGTGCTGGGATTACAGGCATGCACCACCATGCCTGGCTTGTAATAATTTTAAAAAGTTAAATATTTACTGTATTTTTAAAAAGTTAAATATTTACTGTACTTCATAGATTAAAAAGAAAACTACTTTCCATTCTCATGCTGGTGTCAGGAAATACTCTCATTCACTCATTAAATGTGTCTGCAAACTTTGACCTTGATTCTGAACTTAAGAAAAACATAATTGCAATCTGTTCTTTTTGAAGTGGGTGTGTTTGCTGGACAAATTTCTTTTGAGCTTTCCCATTAATTGTACAATTAATTAATAATCACCTTAGTTCCTTAAAAATCGTTAGTAGCCAGGCATGATGGTACATGCCTATAGTCCCAGCACTCAGGAGGCCAAGGCAGGAGGATCACCTTGGGTTCAAAGCCAGCATGGACTATAAAGTGAGTGAAAGTCCAGCCTGGGCTACATAGTAACACTGTCTCAAGAAAAAAAATCTTCATGACTAAAACTAACATGTCAACATTTAAATGTTTAGTCATATAATCACTTAGAAATGGGAACATTTGCAATGCTTGACATAATTTTTAGGGATTATCCAAGTCTAAACATTTGGGGAGATCTGAAAACTAATTTTCTTTCTTCTTTATGTTATCTCCAACATTTGACTCCCTCTCTCTCTCCTTCCCTCTCTCTCTCTCCGCGTCTCTCGCCCTCTCTCATTATATACAGACCTACTTCAGAAAGAGAGAGAGAAAGGCAATTTAACTAATTTGAGAATACGCAAATCATTAAACATTAATAGGAAATGCTTATAGCACTGAATGTTTGTTTAGATTTACAGTTTATTTTCTAGAAGCCAGGTATCCTGTCCGTAGCCATGGATCTATGATCATTAAGAAGTAAAAGGTGGTGGAAAGGGTAGTAAAAGGTAGCCTGTACCCACAAATTACTCCAGAATAGTCACTCCAAAGCAAGAGGAGCCCAGCCCCATGAGGAGAGAGAGTGAACAAAACAAAACAAAACCAGGACTACATTTTGAGACAGAAATCAGGCTAAGTGCTGAGATACTACTAATTAGAAAGATAAATAAACTCACTGAAACAACAAATTCTGGTCCTGAAGCAGCAGTGTCTCAAGAAGGAGAAGGATCTTCTTCCCCTGTGCAGCAGTAAAAGGAAAAACTCAACATTTCGGTCACTTTCGTGACCACGACCTCTCCTAGGCCTTGCAGACAGATTTTACCTCAGTCGAGTGAACAGGCACAGAGTGGTATTTCCCATCCTGTGTCTCCACATTCAGACAGTAAGCTTGAGAAGCCATCTTTGACAAACCCCTCCTCAGTGGTACAAGCAGGAAATGGACATGGGCAGAACTGGGGTGGGAAACCCTTTTGCCTAAGCACAGAAAAACTCCACGTTTTCCGTAACTGCAAGATGCAGCCATCCCCATGCTACAGAGAAGAAGAGGCTACCAGTCCTAATAATTAGAGTGGGTTCTAGAGAAAGGTGACTGTGCCGCAGTAAAACTAAAATCACAAGATAGGAGAGAAACTCCACCCCTGGCTTGGGAAAAACCCTCGCAGTGCGTCTCACCAGCTTTAACCCACAGCGGATCCAGTATAGAGTAGAGCGTGAGTGAAGCCACGGGATGTAATACACAGTCCCTGTGTGCCTACCACACACACACACACACACACACACACACACACACACACACACCTGCGTGGAAGACAGCGAACACCGTCACTGGCCAGCGACTCTGAAATGCAGCCTGAAAACGTATGGAGCTTTTAAGTCAGACTGCAGACCCGCCTGTAGACTACACTAGAGGCAGAGTCAGTGGCCAGTCTGAATCCTGCAGGCCCCTTATTCCCAGGTAGAAGAGTTTAAATTAGTGAGAATTCAGCCACTGGCCAACCTACCAACTTCCCAGTCCAACCAGACCGGCAGGGCACAGCCTCCCACAAGCTCTATTATTTAACAGAGGAGGAAGAGAACTCTGGATTAGTTTAGACCCCAATATAAGTACCATCAAAAGGAGGAATATCAGAACTAGGTGTTTTTTTTTTAAAGAGATAAAAAAGACAAAATAAAAATGAAACAGTAAAAGTGATACAGGATTTAAAAACAAGTTGATAGGAAATTAACAATCGTTATTATACTACATACTATTATCTTTGAAATAGTTGCTCAAATTATATTTGTTCCTTTTTATTTTTTAACATGATGTTTCTTTTTGCAATTGCTGGGGGTGGGGTATGTATGCATGTTTGTAACTCCTAAAGACCTAGTGATGGCTTTTACCTCTATAGTATCTTACTATACCATATGTTCTCACACATTAAGGGCTGTTTCATAGGGTTTACTGTTTCTTGAGGTCCTTCATGGGTTCGATCTCTCTGTATCTTTTCTCACTTTCTATTTAAATTCCTTTCCTGCCTCTTCATTCTACTCTCTCCTCTCATGCCCTCTCAAATCTCCATCTTTTTTCTTGTACATAAATATTATCATTAAAACAATTTTCTCTTTTAGAGTGCATATGTGGGTTACATGTGCACCTGCCACTCTGTACGAATGTCAATTATTACTTTTGCTTTTGTAATGTCTTACAGGGACTATCGGGTTCTCCTTCACCAAGAATTGTATCTTTGGTTTTCTAACATTGCATGTTATAGGTTTGTTAATTATATCCAATCTCCATATATCTGCTCTTAATTTTCATTTATGTTTCCTTTCTTGCTTTGCTTTCCACTACTTCACATAACCTTTCAAGCTTCCTGTCCCTTCCCCCTCCTTTCTGAATATAAAAATAATATCAAAACTCACTTTTCTCTTTTATATCCTTTTTCTTAATTTTTTTTGTTTTTTCCATTTCCTTTTTCCTACCCTCTCCTGTATCATTACTATTGCTTCATCTTCCAGAGTCACTGAAAATGCTGACAACTTTTAATTAAGTTTATGTGTTGATATGTGGTTGATTCTTCGAATGTTGATATTGCTAGTAGTTGGTCTGTCCTCATAGTGCAGTTCTAGGGACTGAATCTAGTTCTTTTAAAAGTCAAGTGGGTGCATTCAAGCTAATTCATATCCAACACCAGGGAGAAAGCCATTTACTAAAATGACCTCTGCAATAATGCCAGAACTTTCTATCCCAGCTGACCTATAGTCTTCAACACAAAAATAAGAACCAAAATAAAATAAGACAAGATGTTTCCAAGAACTACTCCACAAAACAACTGAATTTAGCAAATTCCTACAAAGTCTATCATTCAACAACAAAATGCACATTCTTTTGAGCAGCCCAAAGAATCTTCTTCAAAATAGGTCAGATTTTAAGCCATAAGATATGTTTCAATAAATACAAAAGAATTGAAATACGCCCATGCATGCTATCAAGTCAGAATGAAACAAAAGTAGAAATCAACAGCAAAAGAAAACATATAAACTATATGAACACATAAAACTTGATTAATCCATTCAAGTGATCAATGGATCACAAAAGAAATCAAAGGTGAAATTTAAAATTTCTGGAATCAAATGACCAAGGAAGTAGAACATATCGGAATGTGTGGGACCCAATGAAAGTAGTTCTAAGAGGGAAGTTTATATCTATGTGTGCCTACATAAGGAAAACAAAAGAATCTCAAATAAATAAATAACCTAATGATTAATCTCAAGGACCCCCCAAAAAACAAGAAAAATCAAAACTCCAAATTTTTAAAAGAAATTATAAAATTAGAGGGAAAACTGATCACATTGTTACTAAAAAATGAAAGAATTGGATATTTAAAAATATAATATTGAGAAAACACAAGCCAAATTTACCTAAAGAAAGAAAAGATCTACATTGATAAAATTATAAATTAAAAAGGCAAAATTACAACAGATATCACTGAAATGTAGGATTATTAGAAATTATTTGGAAGACTTATACTCCAACAAATTAGAGAGGAAGAAATGACTATATGCGCTCACACATATGATTTACCAAAATTGAATCAAGAAGATACAAAACCCTGAGCAGACCAATAACAGTTTAACTGATCCGGTAACAAAAAGTCTATGACTAAGAAAAACACAGAATCTTACATATTTACCACTAAATTTTATCAGAATTTTGGAGAAACTAATGCCAATATTCCTCAAAATTTTCAATGAAACCTAAAGGGAAGGAATGCTTATAAATTTCTTCCATGAAGCTAGTAGTACTCTAACATCAAAACCAGATAAACATTTTATCAGAAAAAAAAGGAGGAGGAAGAGAAAAAACAAGAAAACTGTAGCCCGGTGTCTTTGATAAACATAGATTCAAAAATCTTCAGTGAGATACTTGCAAACAGAATTCAACAAATCATTAAGTAATCACATATCATGACCAAGTTTGTTTCATCACAAAGATCCAAGAATGGGACAACATATGTCAATCAGTAAGTATAATATCCAAATAAATAAAATGAAGGATGAAAAAAATCACATAGTCATCTCAATAGATTAAAAAAAGTCACTGTCAAAATCCAACATCGCTGGTGACAAAACCCTGATGAAAATAGATATAGAAAGAGCTTACTTCAAATTGATAAAAGTCATATGTGACAAAACCAGAGCCAACATCAAACTAATGGGGAAAAAATTAAAAGTGTTCCCTCTAAAATTAAGAACTAGAAAGGATGACCATTCTCACCAATTCTACTCAATATATAACTCAAAACCTTAGACAGAGGAATCAGGAAAAGAAAAGAAATAGAAGGAATATGAAAAGGAAATAAAGTAAGTCAAGTTATCTCCATTTGCATGATATTACTCTACATAGATGATCCCAGAAAACTTTACCAGAAGACCCTTAGATCTGATAAAGAAATTCAAAAGCAGGAGAGCAAACAAAATATGTGCAAACATCAAAAATCAATCATGTATTTGTACACTAATAATGAATCCATAGAGAAAGAAATTAGAAATAAAAAAAGATCCCATTGAGGATAGTTTCAAAAATTTAAATACATGGGAATCAAGAAAAAAAAGGCACTGAAAGACCTCCATAATAAAAACTACAGAACTCTAAAGAAACAAGTCAAAGAAGACATTAGAAAATTGAAAGACATACCTTCTTGAATGTTCAAAATTAAAATGGCCAAAAGCAGTGTGAACATTTAATAGAATTCCTATTAAAACACTGTTATGGTTGACACATTGTGTCAACTTGAGAAGTTTAGAAGTTTAACTAAGAGATTCAGGAGGGAACCAGCATCCTTACTTGGTAAATATCCTCATCCTTTGTAAGAGGAGGGCAGAGAGATTTGGTGATTGCTACATCTGCCCTGAGGAGTGGGGAGGTGGCCTGAGAAGAGGTTTGTTCTCCCTGTTTTTTGTTCTAGCTGCTTTTTCTGGCTTTTGCCTTGAAGTGTTGCCCTGGTGCCATGCCACCCTACCTTGGAGCCAGCTGAGTATGGACTGAAACCTCCCAAAGTGAGGTAAATAAACCTTTCTTTCCTTAATTTTGGGTGTCAGTATTTTGTCCCAGCAATGAAAAAAAAGTAACCAAGACAGACATCAACTTTGTTCACAGAACTAGAATAAGCAATCCTAAAATTCATGAAGTTAGAAGTGAACCAAAATAGTCAAAGAAATTCTGAGCAAAGAGAGCAAAGCAGGAGGCATCACAATTCGAGAATTCTCTTTATACTACAAACTTACAGTAACAAAAACAGGATGATACCAGCACAAACATAGATATAAAGACAAATAGAATACCACAGAAGACAGAATTAACCTCACATAGCTTCAGTCACCTGAGTTCTGACAAAAGGACAAAAACATCCTGGAACAAGGTTGGTCTCTTTAGCAAAAGCTGCTGGGAAAACTAGTTATCTATGTGCAGATTGAAGCTAGCTCCACACCTCTCACTCTGTACCCAAATCTAATCAAAATAGATTAAAAAGCTAGATATCAAAAAGAAACTTTGAAACTTCTGGAAGATAACATAGAGGAAATACTTAAAGCTGTGGAAGGACACAGGACTTCTTGAATAGAACTTATGTTCTATTCAAGGATGAGTATCAGGAATCAACAAATGGGATTATAATAAGTTTAAAAATCTCTGCAAAGCAAAAGAAGCAACCAACAGAGTGACAAGATACTCTATAGGGTGGGAAAAATGATGGTCAGCTACTTTTCAGATAATACACAAATATCTAGAATATTTAAAGAATGCAAAATTATTAACCATCCCCTCAAACAAATGAACAAATCAAAAATAGTCAAATGAACAGAATAGTTGTGTCTCAAAAGAAGCACAAATGACCAGTAAGTACATGAAAAACTTTTCATCACCCTTAGCCATTAAGGAAATGCAAATAAAAATAGCCCATCCTTCACCTTATCTCGGTAATAATGCATGTCCGGTCATGAAGAACACAAAAGCAACAACTAGTGAAGAATATAAGAAAAAAGGAAACCTTTTATATTGCTGGTAAGAATGTAAAATTGTGCAACCACAACGAATATCAGTATGGAGAATCCTCAAAAACGAAAAAATAGAAATTCTACTTGACCCAGCTATACCACTCCTAGGTATGTACCTGAAAAAATTAAAGATATAATACTATATGCATGTTCATATTTATAACAGCAAAGTTCACAATAGTTAAGCTTGAGAAACAGCCTACATGTACATCAACAGATGAATGGATAAAGAAAATGTGGTGTGTATACACAGTGAAATATTACTCAGCCACCAAGCAGAATGAAATCATGTAACTTATAGAAAAATGGATGGAACTTTTGAACTTAATGCTAAGTGAAGTAAATCAGGCACATAAAGTCATATACCATGTATTTAGTTTCTTTTATATGAGAAGCCTAAATAAATAAATACATAGGAGGTGTTAGGAAACATGGACAGATTTTTGCAGATGAAGCAGGGGAGCAGAGGTTAAAAAACGAGTAAGAAGAAGGGATAAATTGATCTAAAATGGTCAAGATATATGAAAGTTCCAAATGTACCAGTTCCCCTCAATATCATCACCACAAATATACACTAATAAAAATACGAAGAAATAAGAACTAATTCTTATAGAGCACTAACTCTTACAGAGCACAGCCATGCATTTCAATGAGTGTGTACTGAATCACTTAAATATCATGATCACTTACATGGGACATACTATTTGTGAGGAAGAGAGAGATCGTCTCTATTTCCAAAGGGCCTTTCTTTCTCAGAGAAGGTCCTAAAAACCCATATATGACAGAATTATGACTTAAATTAGTGTGCTTGCTTTGCCTAGTCCCTAACTGCTATTTTGATTTCTTTGTACATAATATTTAGTAAAATACTATGTGTTAATGGCAAATGACCTAAAGATAACTCACAACAGAGCTTATGTATTGAAAGTTGTATGGCTTATGTCCTTTTGAAGTTTTCCTGTTTTTAGTACTGTAGACTTAATGTTGAACTCGTCACAGCAGAAGTAGCACTATCTAGTTATAACTTTGTGTTTGGTGGTTCACACTCCACTTCTTTCCGTGTGTAATATTAGGTTACCATCTGAAAAGATACATCTATGTATATTTCTATACACAAATACTTTGGAAGGATATTGGCACTATCTTTAGATTTTAAAATATAAATTTCTTTCTCATTTCAACTTGTTCTGAGGCATATCGATATTTAAAAAGATGAGTGAAATTATATTTCAATTTTTTTCTAAATTTATATTATTTTACTTACTTCATGTAGATATTCTAGAAAGTGAAGGGGGTATATGTATAAAGTAGAAGCCTTTCAATATTTTGATATTCAAGAGCATAGACTTTAAATCACTGAAATATTGCTAAAAAGGTAAAAAGCTAATGCTAATATAACACTTGCTTGTCTTATATTTAGAAGTAATCATAATATTTACCTTAATTTGGACCTCATAGATATGTGAAACACAGACTGTTAAATAAAATTGATAATATAATCTTAAGAGAGTTATTAAGTTTAACAAATTCACTTCATGTGATTTCTAAAATGTTTTTAAAAATTAATCATAGTTATGAGAACAATTCTAAAAGTGACTTCTAAAAATTGTTATTAACAATAGGACCAATTCTTAAAATAAATAAAATAGAAATATCAAAATAAAATATTCCAGAATTGCTGGACTGTTTTTTTTTTTTAAAAAAAACCTTTCTTGTGTATTAAGAATTATATCAGCACACTATGAGGTTGCTGAGAATGTACAATAACTCTCATAATCTACTTACATTTCTGTTATATTTTTCTACACTGACTATGTAAGGTTTAGACATAAAGTATAAATTCAAGAAATTTTTATTTGAAAACATTGTAACTGGATCTTTAAACCTATTCCCTTCTTGGTCTCCTTAGAAAAAAACAACATTTCATTAGTGAATCAGTACAACTCAAAGGCTTAATGTCTGTGGATGTCTTTAAAGATTGCATGCTGGGTGTAGAAGGAAAAGGGCAAGAATTTTTGAGACATTGTTTTGGTAGCTCTTTGTGGGAATATTGTAATTTCCCTGAGAGTGAGACCATATGCTTTTCATCTTGAATCCAACAAAATTTCAAACACATAGTAGGCAGTTAAAAATATTTGTAGACTGGAAAATGACTGAATGGCCAAATGTTCTTAACTGTTCAAGTTTAGCCTTTAGAGTTTATTTTTAAAACTGCTAGAGTGATGAATATTCTCACTGAACACAACAGCAAATATTTTCCTTTGACAAATCTCCAAGGATTTTTGATCGGTGTATTAGCCCCCATGGTGCCAAAAGCTCTAGTTGCTGTTTTCTTTTTAACTTAAGCACCATAGAAGTCTTTGGTTAAATCTTTAAAAATTAAATTTATTCTTGTAGCTACTCTTTTTGTGAAAATGTTAAATTGCATACTGAATTTTCCATTATTTAAGGAACCATTAATACTTCTTATTTATAACATCCATCTTTCATAAAACAATTCTATCTTATTGAGTGTTATGCTTGGGATCTACAATGTTCCCTGAAAGTTTTATGTGTTTGGAGGTGGGGCTTTTGAAATGTGGTTGCTCAGGAGAGCTCTGATGTTATCAGAGGACTGATGCCATTATTGGAAGGTAACGCAAACTTAGTGGGGCCTAGTTGAAGGAAGGAGAATCGTGAGGACATAAGCTTAGAGAGTGCATCTGATTCCTGGCCTCCTCCTTTCACTAATTCCCGGCAACCACGAATTAAATAACTTCCCTCCCAAGCCCTTTTGCCATGATACTTTTGCCTAGGTGCTCACAGAGCATGGACAGAAACTAAAAGCAAAGGCCAAATAAACCGTTCCTCCCTTAACTTGTTTTTCGCAGGCATTTGGTCACAGCAATAAAAAGTTAACGTATAAAGTATCATTTAATAATGAACTCACAGGAATATTAACTTATAGGTATTATGATTATTGTTCCTTTTAAACTCAGTATGGAGATGTTAAAAAAAATCTACCGCAGTTCATTTTACTAGCACCAGAGCCAGATTTGACAGATATTAAATGGTTGTTTATCTTTATATTATAGTCTTTGGCAAAAACCTTTTTATTGGGATTGTAAAACATCTCTCTCTCTGTCTCTCTCTCTCACACTCTCTCTTTCTCTCTCTCTGTTTCCTCTGTTTCCATCTCTCTCTCTTTCATTATATATAGTACTAGACTATTTAGACTATTTGTTTCAGTAAATAAGCTCCTTTAAGTCTAAAACCAAAAGCACATTGCTGGAAATGTCAATATTTCATAGTTTTTTGTAAGAACAATCTAATTTTTAGTGTATTAAATACATGATATTTTCTTTTACTTGTCAACGTTACGAAGTGTAAAATATAAAAGTCTGAAGTATTAAGGTTTGTTTGTTTGGTACCAGGGATTGAACTCAAGACCCCATGCTTGATAGGCAGGCACTTACACTGCTGAGCTAAATCCTCAGCCCTGAAAAATTAAGTTTAATTTGTTTATTTTTTACCACCAGAGTTGTTTTGCGCATAGTGAACATGTTCATTGATTTTCTCTTCCTACTTTACCAAATGCTTATACAATTATACAAGGATACAGATCTTGTTGTTCGTGATATTCTAGTATTTTTGTAGGCAAAGACAGGTTTTTTATTAATTTAAACTAATACATTCCTAAAACTTATATAAGACAGACTAGAGAACAAATCTGAAACCATTATTGTCCACAACTAACAAACAAATGTATTTAAGTTATCAAAAAAAAAAAAAGTGCTCATATTACTTCTTCAATTGGTACAATTCAGACATGAGTAGCAATGGAACAGACTCTCTGAGAGTTATAATTATATTCCTATTATGTCATTTTGATGCTCTTAGCTGCTTGTGTATGAGGAGCCACATCATGACCATAGAACAGACTGTTTCTTGTGAAAAACAGCAGCACTAAAACCAGAGTTCTTCATAAAGAAAAAAGAGGCAAAGTACTGCCACATTTCTTTGTTTTCATGATTTTTATAAATTGCCTTTATTTTCAATGTTTGACATTATCCAGGTTATTATTATATCTAAAACAATAGAAATAACTATATAACTCAAGCTATTTTTATTATTTTAGAAATGTAACAATTGATTTAGGCAGGTCAGTATAACCCAAATGTTATTATGATACTCTCAGTACCAGTATTTTTTCTACAGAGGAGATTGTCTAAATGAGCAATGGATTGACTACTTTAATCAATACATAAATTATTGGTTTATCAGCCAGTAGGTACTTAATTTTCATGAAGTTATTCCTGATTTTATTTGGAAATAATCAATTCCTGTGCCATTTCATTTGCATATTTGTTGAATGAATTAGAGTATAAACAGAGTCTTTCACTGTTTATAAAGAAAGATAAACCAATGAGACAGTGAATATTTAAAACTTATAAGCCTTAAGAGAGAATGTCAAATATTACATGTGATAAAAGAGAAAAAATCCTTCACTCATTTTAATTATTGATAATTGTTTATGGCATAATTTGAAGCCGACTTATTAGGCAGCCAAAGGTTTAGGTTTGGGAAACTCTTGTCATGTGACAAAATGTGTGACCTATTACCATCTACTTAACCACACTAGGTCTTAATTTCATTATGAGGATGATTACAACTTTTCTTGGCGCGTTTACTTTTTGAAGAGTATCAAAAATTATAAGCCACTGTTAAAAAATAAAAAATTACCTGGCGAACTGTAAAGAACCTCATTAACAGCTTTTCTTTATTAATAGAAATTAGAAAACTGTCTATAGTTTTCTGTATTACATGGTTTGTTCCTTTTTTTTTTTAAATTTTCCTTGTCTATACCAACAATAACAAATGGAATATTTCCTTCAAGGGTTTAGAGATTCAAGAGATGAAGAAGGAAAGTGGCCACCTGTCATAAGATCAGATGACTAAATTGAAGGAATCATTTCTTATGGTCTCACGTATCCAAACCAACACCAAAATTCTTGAGCGTGTATTTGCATGTATGTGCATCTATGTGTGCTTATGCATACATTAGCTTGTATTTTGTCTGTATAATGTTTATTACATCTGTATAATGTTATTTTGTCTATATAATGTTTATTATGTAAAATATGTAAATATTCAACTTCTGAAAAATCTGTAACATGTAGAAATTACCCAGAGCCACAGGGTATTTCTTTAAGAAAATCCTTCATAAAGGAAGTATATTTATGTTTCCCACTGGACTGCAGAACAGGAAGGCATATAGATGAGATACAACCAGCTTGCCGAACCAGTTTGAAAGGACATTTTATGTTATCATGTAGAAATGATGAATGATCTTCCTTGTAAATAGGATCATATAATAGTAAAAAGAAAGCCATAACATCGGGAACAAATAAACAAAATGAGGCAACAGTGCCTAACTGACAACATACGTATATTGTTACAATGCAAATTGCTCCAAGAAGTTTGAGGATTACACAAGAAAGAGTAAAGGAATTTCACACACTTTGACTTTAATTAATATTTCAGCTCCAAACATAAGATAAAACCATTTCAAACTAGAAATAACACTTTTTTCAAAATTTTTCAATGTCATTAAACAAATGTCATAATATCCAAGAAAGAAAAATTTGTTTACTAATAATTATTTAAAAGAACATACACTTTCTGGTGCAAAAACTCATTCAGTCTTGAAATATAGAAGTACAATATGTGAAACAGTCAAAAGAAACTGACTTGTGATCATTATATAGTCTTATTCTATTAAGAAATCAAAGAATGACAGTGTTTAAGTACTAGTGACCTTTGACAGCTCTGATTGTGTTAGCATCTAATTATATTGGAATGCTACAAATATTTGTGTATTTTACAGATCAATGGTTGAATACCCCAAATTAGTACACTATTGCTTTGAAAATAGAATTCTCATAGTCTAATTTTTAAAATTAATTTTTTGTAAACTTTTGCACAGTGATTTTAACATTACTCTGTTTTTTAGTTTCAAATGCACCTATCTATATTCCTACTAGAGGATTATCATTAATAAGAAATTAGTGATGCCTTCTTTAATGATCACATTTAACACAAGGAACTTTTAACTCACAATATCTACTTTTAAAACAAATCATACTGTAATACAATTAACAAACGTAATAACTGGAGAGTGTGATTCCTAATAAACTTTTGTGGTTAAGTGCATATCTTGACATGAACTTTTGGATTCATCATTTTATACAATAAGAATGCTAAAATAAAAAAAAAGAGGAAAATGCTAGTAATTTCTGCACTTAATTTTGCTTACAAATGCTTAAGCAAAGACATCTAGCACAAGAAACACTTTGTTTTTGAGTCATATTTAGGAATGAAGACTCATGTTCAAGGATGTCCAACTCTTTATCATGACTAGCTTGCAAATTATTTTTTTAATTTTTATTTTAAAGAGAATAAAACCAAGCAAAATAAAACAGAATAAAGCAATCAAAATGAACCAGTGTGATACAGGACTTCAAAAAAATAGGAAATCAACAATGGTTACCATGCCTCTTGTCTTCATAATAGCTACCCATACCTTCAGACATAGTAAAAAATCAAACAGAACAGAACAGAATAGAACCAATAAAAACAAAACAATGAATGCAGTAAAGAACTTCAAAACATGATAAGAGTAAATCCAAAATGGCTACCATTATAGCTCTTGTTGTCTTTGAAATAGCTGCCCATGCCACTCACTGGATATGATAAAACCAAACCAAACAAAACAGAATAAAACCCAACCCAACAAAATAATGAAAATGATACAGGACTTCAAAACAAGGCAATAGGGAATTAACAATGGCTACCACCTTCAGAAGGAGATCCCCATAGATGGTACACTGCATATTGTTATCCTTTGAACAGAGGATCGGACTACACACTTTAGACCTGCAAAGTCAGTGAAACAGTAAACACTATGAGCATTAAGTTGTATTTTACCTCAGTAGCTACCATTGCAGGCTGTGTTTCTCCAGATCAGCAAGTCACTTACAGCAGGGTGGGGCATTGGCTCTTCTTGTTTCCCAGTCTGTTCAAGGGAAAGGGCGGGCATTGGCTCTCCCCACAGATGCCTGCGTGTGGTGCAGATTCACAGGGAAGGCTTGCTTCTTGGTGACTTCTTGTCTTGTTTTATAAAAAAGAAATTCTCCACAGATTCCTTATAATTTCTTTCTTTTGTGTTTTTATTTTTCTTTCTTCTTTTTAAAAGTAGTATGAACAAGGACATTGACCTTTAAGTGAAGCTCTAAAATTTTATTTATTTCAACATTTATATAGTGCCTATATGTATTTATTGACTTTAATTCATTAATCAGAATTTTCCATTTTGGAGAAAACACAGCAAGACATTTCCTCCTAGAAAAAAGAGAGAAATTAAAGTCAAACATATATAGTATGAAAGATATAGCACTCAATTGCAGTCTCCTATGGTGGAAGGTAACTATGAATGCAACACAAAGCTTGATATAAATGTAAGCTAAGTAAGCCTTCTATATAAGGAGAAAAAAAAAACCTTTTGAACACACTGAGGAAAAAATGTGTACTACTGTTTGAAGGAAGCTGAGAGAAACTGGCCTGTGATGTAGCTTGCAAGAATGAATGAACATCTGAATGGGGGGAAGGACAGTTGAGGTTGAAGAAATTGTCTGAGCAAGGTTCAAGATGTGAGAGTATGACATAATAAGGAATAAGCGAGTCACGTGTCACTGTACAGGAGATCATTTGAGGAAGAATGTAGATGAACTGTTACAATTTAGATTTGTTACTCCTAAGCTTTAGAGCCACTGGATAGGTAAACCTGGGTAGGTGCAGAAAGTTTACTACTGGCAAGTGCCTAGTTGATGCCTATGCCTCAGATTCAGGGGAAAAAATTTGAGAACTGACTTAGTGGCATGTGAGTTATGAATTTTCTTCTGAACTAAAGTTAAATTCAGAAAGTTTTTGTAGGATATAGTTAGTAAAACAAAACATCTATTTTGTTCTACAATATTAATGAGTAAAAGGGTGATTGCCTATCAAGAAGGATTCATAACAATGAAATCTGCCATTTACATACCTGCGTAGTAAGTGCCTGCTTACAGCCCTCAGTGTTATAGCAATTTTAGGTTTAGTGGAGGTGAAGAAGCCAAACAGCACTCAGAGAAGTAGAGGAAACCAAGCTTTATTATCCCAGCAGGCTCAGAGGAGCTCCAAAGTCTGAGCTCCGAGCTAGTACAGGAAGCTACTTTTACACCATTTATCAGGTAGGGTGGGAGTCTTTTGTCAGCAAAATATGGGAAAAAACTGGAAATGGAAACAGGCTTGTACAGCTTGTCCCTCTGGTACATCTTGTGGTTAGCAAGACTGTTTACAGAAGCAGAAGGAACACTGCAGACTATTGATATATTTGGATTTTGAAACATTTTGAACACAAAAGTTCCACAAAAGGTCTAATAATGTTGACATAAGACTGCAACCTGTAGCAGCAATAACTAAACGAGCAAGCAGTGTGCTGAAAATAGTAACACATGAACAGTAGCTCCTTATTAGTGAATAGTGCTGCAAAGTGACATCTTGTTGTATATGCTAAAGGAGATGCTATACAATTAGAGACCAAAGAATGATTTTCATAATGCCTCCACTTGAAGAATTACTGCAAAAGGTCATGACTTGTTTTTTTGTTTGTTTGTTTGTGCTTGCTTTTTGGTACAAACTACTCATTTGTCCAGACAGTGAATCCTTTTCTAAGTCATCTACTAACTTCAGGATCCTTTTTCTTTTTTTTTTTTATTAAACCCAGTAAGTTTCAGAATTTGAGTCAATTGGTTATTTTTTTAAATATGAAAGACAAACAGCCAAATCCATAATGCTAGTACCATGGTAGTTTGTTTATGACCTTAAGTAAGTGGCTTAACTCTTCTGCATTATAGTTCCCTGAAACATAAATTGAACTAATCTCAAATGCTCTTTCATCTCTAAAATATCATAACCACTTGTTTTAGAATAAGAGAAAACAGAATATGAGTAGAAAAAGACCATAAACATTACACAGGCAGAACTAGGTTGAAATCTACATTCAGGAAGCTCACTTGCTGCCTGACTTTGAATTCACCATTTAATTTCACTGAGTTCCAACTGACTCATCTACAAAATGAGGATAATAATTTACTTCACAAGAGCAAGGAAAATTGATGAACAATGAGTTCCAGCATAAATATATTCTTAAAATTATTGAAACCAAAAATATTTTTCCCATTATTTTTCTTCTCTCAGTAAGATAAAGAACATTAAAGTTCATACTCACTCCCATTTCAAATCTCCCCTCTCAACCTTAAATGTATAAATCCCTAGTCAAATTACTTTTAAAAATAAAGGTCACAGGGATGGGAAAAGAGATTAGAAAGAAATGTCTTTTAATTCTAGAAAACAACTCTTTTTCTTAATCCAAAATGACAAAATCCAACCATACCAACTCAAGAATATAGAACATCTGGAAAGTTACATACTGTAAAAATTAAATTGTCAACAGCTGTACATGAGAAGTATGGCCACAAAAGGAGCAAACATAAGCAGCACAAAAATATTCAACAGGTATCTGTATTATAACACAGGCACTTCAAAAAGAAAAGCTCAATCATCAAAATGTCAAATTCTCAAGTGTCTTTAAAATAAAAAGTGCCATAGTGTTTGCGGGAATGCCAAATACTGTGCAGCAGTGGAGATTCAAATCAAACCCTATTTAATCCTGGTTCCAGCACTGTCCTCCTATACTTGACTTTGGCCATTGTTTTCCACTCTCAACCTTGATTTCTGCATCTGTCTAGTAAGTAATACTATCTTCTCTAGTTGTCTGTTAATAGCTAAGGGACATATAACAAAACCAATTTAAATGTTTCAAGCATAGTGCTGAGTTTCTTAAGGCATTGTCTCTTCTAAAGATGTAATAAAGTGATGTGTTTATAGTACTTGTGTATAGTAGTTATTTGAAAAGTATTACCTTGATCAATATTAAAGGATTTCCAAAAGGAGAGATTCAGATTCATATAAATAATATTCTGAAATCATTGCTTGAGTCATTGTAATATAATGGTAGTTTTAGCTCTGTCAAATTAATCTAAAACTTCTGGTTTCTTACTAATAAAGATGATGTGACAATAAATAATTTTTTAGATACTCTTACTTTTCATGAGACAAAAGTGAAACACAGCTACCTTAAACTTCACATTTTTCAAAGAAGTCAAGTTTGATTGCTACTATTTCTGAATATTGGTCAGTTTATCCAAGAAAACAAATACAATGACTTGTACCAGTCTTAAATGAAAGTGGTTCCTGAACATAATGCCCTATCGAATATTCTTTTATCCTTTTAGTATATGAAATTCCAAAAGTTAGAACTTCTTTATTTCAATTTAAAACTATAATTCCTTTTATCATATTCAAATAACCCTAAAGAACATAATCTCTAATGTGATTGTTGATCTTCCTTGCTTGAACTCATTTACAATTATAATTCTGAACAACTGCCTCCCTTGACATCCTCAGCTTCGTGACACATAAAAAATGTTCTTAATTCTATTGTCTGGGTAGATAAAATCTAGTCAATGTAAGAATACTTGGAGTTACTAGAGAACCATAGTGCTAATCAAGCTACAAACCACATCACTTTTATGGACATATGTTATAAGTAATTATGTAAGCATATTGTGCAGATTTTTTAAATCATAAAATAAATCAAAAAAGACAATCAGTATTATCTCCCATTCGGAGATATCATGTGTACATAGCAAGGTGAAAAATGTATCTGCTGCTTTGATATATCCTAAGTATTTTCCCTGATATTTAAATATTTTTGTAAAAATTGTTCCAGTGAGTGGATAATATTCAAATATTTACACTATAATTAATTTTAGCAAGTTCTATTATCAACACCAGTATTTTAAATATTGTCAGTAATGTCCCAATCAATCTACCTCATTACCTTAAAATTGCTTTCTATGTAGATAATTTCTGATCTAATTTTAATGAAATATCTACTTTTGGTAGGTTCTTTATTTGCTTTCCAAAAGTGCACCAGTTATGTAAATATAAATATTTCCAACAACATGAACATCAATTTACACATCATAATATATATCTTAAACAGAAAATTGTTGTCAATTATACCTTGATTGGACTGTGGGAAGACAAATAAAAGTAACATATGTTTTCAGTAAAATTTATTTTTAGTTTTATGGAAATACAATTAATTCATACTCTTGCAGAAAATTTAGAAAACAAAGGAGCAATTGAAAAATTCTACTAAAAAGCTTAACATTCACAATGAGTTATTCTTTTCTCACCAGAGCTTATGAATATAGTGAATGTGTCATTTTTAATAGGTAATACCAAGCTTCAAACTTTTTCTATTACATTATGAGTATTTTATATTTTTTGGGTTTTTTTCTTCTTCATTTCAGATAGCAGTATTTGTCCTATACCTTGATCAGAAACTCATGGATATCATTCCAGACAGGAACTTTTCTCTTTTGTGTAACACCAAGAGCTTACCAAGCCCTAAAACAAAATCCGTCTCTAGAATAGCTACTGCAAGCTTCAACTCCTCTCCAATCTTACTTCCTCTGTTTTCTCACTTGTGTTATTACAAGTACCTCCTAGCAGATCTTTTCTGTCCAATCCAGTTGTCTTACAGCCCATATTCCTTGATGCAGTCAATATTGCAATAAACCATCTCTGTTCAATGATCATAATGATTCCCTTCAGATAAAGCCCTCATTTTTCAACATGGCAATGCCCTCGTGCATTTCAATTTTGTTCATCTCTTGTCATTGTCCAAGGTAAAAATTGCCCTTAGGGAAGAATTGCCAAATAATTTGCTCTCCTTCAACTGTGTGCTACTTTTCATGAGTATGTAAGTTCCATACTGGAAGTCACATGTTGGGGCTAGGATGAGAGCCACCAGACGTATACTACCTGTATTAGATCCTGGCAGGTCAGGTGTTGAATTTTCACAATTAATTTTTACATGCCCTGGTTTCCTAATTTCCTGTAGAATTAGGATAAAAGTGGTGCATACTTGTGAGATAATTAGGAAATTAAATTAGCTAATATTTGTAAGGTATGAGAGACAGTAACCTCATAACTAAGTGCTATGTAAAAGTCTATTAAAGGGTTTTTCCTATGCAATATTGCTTAACTTGTACAGACTATTAGAACATTTTGAAATTGTTTCTCATGAAGTGAGGTCCTAGCTCCCCTCTTTAGTTTTGTCCTTATCACTCTTCCCAGTGTTGAAACTTTCTGTATTGATTACTCCAAGAACAGACAGTAGATTGTCTGAGAGAAAAAAAAAAAACTGTATTTCCTTTCTTCATCAGCAGTGTCTAGCACAAATTCTCAGCAATGCCCTCCTAACTAGTTGTGTTCTCTCAGTATTTGTTTTGCATGCTAACAACATTTGATAACTGACAGTTCTAATTAAGGTTTTGTTTACCAGTTGTGCTTTCTGGGAGCAATATATTTTCAAGACTTCAATTAAATTAACAAAATTTAAATGCTAATCTAATTTTAAGAAGAGATAGAGTCAAAATCTACTTCTATATGGTATTTTTGTGGTATGTTTGCATAGAAAAAAGAATAACACAAGTCATGTAATTAATTCCGTGATTATTAACAACCAACAAGTCACATGCACTGAGATCATAGCCATTGGAACTGAGTACTCAGAAAAGATATGAACAATGAAGGAATAAATGTTACACTGCAGTATGCTTGGGGTTCTATTGGATTTCTTTTTTTTTGCAGCACCAGGAATTGAACTCATGACCTCGCGCTTGCCAGTCAGGTGCTTAGGCCACTGAACTAAATTCCCAATCTCTACTGGATTTCTGAACACATAGATACATGGTTATTCAGAAATAATTAGAGATCTGTAACACTGTACAATTTAGAGAATAAGCATATTAAAATAATATAATACCCACACACATTAAGAATACAGGAACAAAATCAGTATGATAGGGAACTATGTTCAATGACTATTTTAGAAAGTTCAATAACTGTATTAGAAAGATATTAGTTTTAATTTAGATTATAAAAACACAAAAGCAAGGAAGTGAAGAGAGAATTCTAAAACAGCTACAAGAGAATATCCCGTATGGTTATAAAATTGAAAATGAGACAGATAAAGCAGAATAAATACTTCATGAGATCTGAAAAGAATTGATGATTTTTTTCCCACTCTAGTGGTATCAAAGAAAATGAAATAAACAGGAAGACTACAGGTCTTAGAAGACTTCTACTCAAGTCTAGAAGTAAGGATGAGTGAGATAAAGGTACTTGATAAATGCGGTTGTTACAAAATACATTATTGTGATATCATTAATGTTCCTTAGCTTAGAAAAGTAAAAATAAATAATAAACAATAAAAATAAATAAATAATAAAATTATACTTAATGTTAAAAATGAAGATGATCATATTAATAGACTACAGAAAGCAATACTGAAGGAGGAATATAGATACTCTATATTATTTTCATAGTGGAAAAATTGAATACCTGAGTGTCTGAAATGAATTAAACCAATGAACATGCTGAGATTGTTTTCTAATAAAAAAGAATTTCAAAGAAAATTAAACAATTTCCAAAGACTTTTTTGGTCACCAAGTTGTTTTTACACAAGAGGAATTCGATGAGTTAAGTGTAAATGTGTAAGAAACATGTGGGTGGTATTTTATTTAAAAATACACAATAATTTAAAAATTAAGATGAAAAAGTGTTTGGAATGATACATTTTTGGTGAAGCCAAACCAGCAGCATTTGAGACACTTTCATATTGGAGCATGAGTTTCACTGTCATCTGTGTTTCTGTGAATTAAATTAATTGAAATATAATCATAACTTGTATCCAGGAGAATCAAAGCAATAAACCCTGGACCAAGGTATGGACTTGAAAAAGTAAATGTAGTATGAGTTTTTTTTTATTCCTTTTTTTCCTTCTCTTATTTAAAAAGCACTCTCCCATCCTGAGACTTTAAACAAATGCCCACCATATGTGTCATCCGTCTGTCTATTCCATTCTTTCTTCATGATGTTTCTATTTTATGTAGTGGAGGGGACATCAGAAGATGTGTTAAAAAAAAAAATGTCAACTCTTCCTTAGTGGTAGGATCAACTTAACCACAACTTGTACTCTGAATGGTTTAAATAAGTTCTGAACTCGAGTCATTTTTTTAATAATTTTAGCCCATGATTAATTCCTACCTCTCCTATATATTTTTTTCATTTATCATCTTAATGAAAATTTATTTGACCTTAATTTAGCATCCCCAAACACTAGAGATTTTACTAAATTGAGGAAACAAAGAAATGGCCAAGACGTAATTGGGTCATTACAGAATTTATAGCAGTTGTACACAGGCCTTTCTGTTTGCAAAGCAATTTTATGTTATACAAACAGTATGTTCTGTGGGAATAGAACTTTGGTAATTGAGATGCAGTGGTTATCATGTTCAGACTCATTTTGTAGCATAGGTGGACTCGTCCCAGGAAACTGTACGAGTTAGATGTCAACTGCCTGCTCTGTGAAGATCTAAGCTTGGCCTGGACTTCTCATTTCCAGCCTTCTCAGTGTCTGGAGACTTAGTTCCTCTTCCCTGCAGGTTACAGACTTCCCAAACCTTCTTTTCTCATTGCTGCTCTCTGGGTTACCATCCTGTTTTCTGTGTGCTGTCTGGGTTTATATGTGAGTTTATTTTGTATTTCCTTTTGGGTTTCAAAGGATTCAAAGGCAGAGATTATGACTATTTCTGAGATTTACTCACAGTTCTAAGAACAATGGTGGTTAAAATAATTTTTATAGCACATAGAAATTGTACATGTCTCCAGGATACTGTGCAGTGTTATGACTCATCCATACATTATCACATTGGGTTAATTCGCATCTTCTCCTTAAACTTTGATCATTTCTTTTTTTAAAAAAAGTTTCTTTTTTTATTTTAAAGATAGTAAGACCAACAAAACAAAACAGAATAAATCCAATCAAAACACAACAGTGAAATTGGTACAGATCAAAGCAGGGTAATAGGAAAACAACAATGGTTACTATAGTGTATCTTGCTATCTTCACAGTAATTTTCCATTCCATCAATTATAGCAAAATCAGACCAAAACAAAACAGAATAAAACCAATCAAAACAGAATATTGAGTAAAGAAAAAAATTAATAAGAATAAAACAAAACAATGAGAACATTATTAGACTTCAAAAAAGACAGAAAAAAATCCCCCATATTTGCTGTATTGCTTACTGTTATCCTCCCTATACATGCTGACTGTCATCCCCATGCCTGTAAATTCAACCTAACATTACAATCTTTCAGTTGCTTTTTGTACCTCAGTTGCTATCAGCTCAGGCTGACCTCCAAACCAGCTGGTGGCTCATGGGGTGAGAGGGTGTGGTGATTTTCAGTCTGCATGCCGGTAGCCTTACAGGAGGCACTGACTTTTTCTCTTCCTGGGTCCTGCATGCTCTGCGCGGCTTAGCAGAAAGGCTGGCTAGTTGGATCCTCGATTGGCTCCTCCCAGTCTCAGCATGGCCAATTCTCAGGAGTTGCTATCTGACTTTTCTTTCTCTTCCTGGGCCCCCCATGGTCTGCCCCTCTCCTATATATTTTTAAAAGACATTTTCTAAAAGTAATATTTTGTTCTTATAAGTAGGCAAAAAGCATTAAGAAACTTGAACTCTGCATTATGTTGACATTTACTGCTGGTTAAATCAAGAGGCTAGAGTATGTCTAATGACTGGCAACCTCCACACAGACAGCCTATAAAAAGTGAAAAAATAATGAAGTGGAAATTAATGAAGTGGGAATTTAAAAAAATCAATGTTTAAAATTTTCTTGCTTGCTACTTACTTGTGTGCTAACTTCATCAGATATGGCATTTTGGGAACTTGGAGTCATTACTTTGTTTTCCTCTAACCAAAGATAGTGTGGAGTTAAAAATGTCACTAATTCTTAAATTCTCCTGAAAACACCACACATTGTCCCCATCTTTCTCGTCTTATTTTTTTCCAAGACCGAGAATTGTGAATTATTTCGTAGTATCTTTTCTCAAAGTTGGCTGTTCCTTTCTATTCTCATTACCAGCTTCCTAAGGTTAAACCCTTATTTCACCAGCTCTAAACTGCAGAGATATCATCAGTCCACCTGCTATTTCAAGTGTGCTCTCATATACTGTTGAGAGCAATTTCTTATTTTTAAAGGATAAAATGAGTTGTAAGTGCAGCTCAGTGGTAGAGTGCTTGCCTAGCATGGACAACACCATGGGTTTGATCCCCAGCTCCTCAAGAATATAAAAGAGAAAAGACACATGTTTTTAACTTGTCTACTTCTTCAATGATATCCTGTTGCTCAAAAACTAAAATCCTAAATAAGAACAATGGAAAACAAAAAATACTGATGAGGGAATAAATGTATTCCTTTTATTCATGTCCTCCTAAAATTCTGTCTCTGCATAACCAACAGTATGTTTTGAAGCACAGAATCATTTTGATAGGGAGAATAGCCCTTCATAATTGTTCATCTCTTAATCCTGGGAAATTGTGAATACGTTACATAGCAAAAGAGATTTGGCGTGTGAAACTAAGATCACAGATTTTAAAAGAGGAAGAGTACCTAGGATATCTGTGGGCTTTATCTAATCCTTAAAATAAAGAATCATTTTTGGATGGAAGCCGAAAAAATATGGCAGAAGTAAAACAAAAAACACATGACAGAAGAAAAGTCAGAGATTTCAAGCAAGAGCAAAGTTCATGTGATTTTTTTTTTATTTTGTTTTTGTTTTGTGCCAGGAATCGAACTCACATCCTTGATGTTGCCAGGCAGGTGCTGTGTTGCTGAGCTATAACCCCAGCCCCACATAATATGTTTTTATTGGTTCTGAGATGGATGCAGGGACTCAGATGCAAAAGCCTTAGAGCTTCTAGAAGTTAAAAGCAACCCGCAGCGGACACCAAGTAAGGAAACAGGGACCTCATTCCAAAAACAAGGAACTTAATTCTATAAAGATCCTGCAGTGATTGTTTCCCAGGCCTGCCACCCCCATTAGAACTCCATTGGCCAACATCTTTATTTCTACCTTTTGAGAAGATTGTGGGTGCCTCACAGCAAAATATATTTAATTAAGGTTTGAGAAAGGAAATGCCTTGGGAAATCTGTTTCATTTGCCTGAAAACAACAATACAACTTATGGTTTATTTGCTATCATATATGATGTTCTTGTTTGATGTACAGGAATCTGCAAAAGGAAAACATTTAAGCTCTTGCTTATTGAACCTGAATATGCTGTATAGAACTGGAAATCTTGGTAAAATGTGAATTCTAAAACATCAAAATTTTAGGTGGAACAGAAACATCTTCATTTCTGGTGAGCTATAATTCTGCTATGTATTTATTTAGGACCATGGGTTAATTATTTCAGAATCTATACCTAAATTTTCTCAGGCACAAAACCAATACTGTGAATATAACTGAGATTGTACATATCAGAGAACACGTATGTTTCATTTTGTTTGTTCAGTTTTGTTTTTCGTTTTGTTTAGTTTTGTCTTGTGTCACAGCCCCTTGGTTCATTAGCATTCCAATTGCATTTTTGATAGGGCACATCATCTTCAGCACGAGACTCCAATCATATTTCTCTAGTTTTCTGAGACTTTTTTTTTTTCCTCTCTGTACCAGTAATCTAACTCATGACTTCATGCTTGTTAGGCGGGCACTGTGCCACGGAGCTATATCCTGGGCCCCTCTCTAGTTTTCTGTTATTGTAATTCAGATAATACCAGCAGGGCAGCAAATCCAGGCAGTCAATGCCAAAGCGAAACTCAATCAATTGGTGGAGCTCAGTGTTTGGCGGTAAAGGTCCCAGGTGCTTGTGCATGATTCACAGGTGCATCCAACAGGATTCTTTAGGGAGATTCTGGCCAGCAGTGGGCTTGAGTTTCAGCTGTTCTCAGTGGTAACATGATTTTTCTCCTTGCTTGAGTCAACTATTCCTTGATTTCTCTTCCCTAGGATTCCTTTCCAGACAAATTACCTTTTCAAAAGTCCTTGTTTCAAATTCTGTCTTTGGTATCACTAATACTCTCATCTGTTTTGGAATGGGATTAGAGGAAGGGAGAAGGAAAACTTCAGATTATGGAGCAGTTCTAATATTTGAATGGTATGGAGATAACAGCACTTTTAAGGACTGTGGAATGAGTGGATTTTTTAAAATTTGCATTTCCTTGGAAAAAGAAAATGTCACTTTCCAGTTGACCACTTACCAACTCAGAGAATGTTGCCAAAACCAGAAAAACTTCACCGAATTAAACTTTTTATTTTTTATTTCAAATTATCCATTTCCTTCACCAAAGGATAGGTTATTTGATTTTAAGCCCAGAATTTATTAACAGTGGTGGTAAAATTGTTAAGAATATTGAAAGTTCAGTCAGACTAGGTCTTCTGTACTGAAATCAAGGCCAAAACAGAGAAAAGATGGGAGACTGTGGTCTGGAATTGGGATTTCTAATCTTGTGAATTTAAGAAGACATGCACTAGTGAGAAGAACACCTGCATTCTCGAGACTTTCAGTTGACAAAAGGGCACAATACCCCCATAGGTCCCCAGTGCAAAGGCATTGTCCAGAACAGTAAGGACCAGATGGCCACACCTGCTCATGAGAAACCATGTAGGTACAATGAGTAGAAAGCACTGCAGTACCAATACAGCGTTGAGGGACATTTATCTACAGGCTTCTGTGATCATGGTTAAGAGACTGTGCTAAATATGAAAGTGAAGTAAATCAGCAGCGAACAAGGTATTATTTGATGTACATAACCTAAAAAGACAAAAGTACTACTAGGGCAATTGAGTCTTTGCAATGAAATGTGTGATCACGGGATTGTAGACAATCTGATAGAATGAAAGAACCGCCTCTGCAACCTCAACCAAAATGCCAGCACAGAGCAGAAACCTTAGGTAGTTAAGACAAAGCCTCCTATCATGCAGCATTTGTATTTACTCAACAGTTTTTATAGGATACTTTGCACCTAGTACTAGATTACACAGATGTAAGAATCAAATGTAGAAGGATTTACCTCTCATACCTTTTTTTTCCTGTGATTCCTTGGGGAGTTTGTGCTTCTCATTCTTGCAACTTTAAACTCTGAATCTGAGATCTTGAAACTCAGTGGAGAAATGCATCTTCTAAGAAGCACGCAAAGGTTTTCTACAAACCTAAAGCTTCAACTTTTACCTAATTATTTTGGACTTTCTGATACTTACAGGCCAGTAAGTAAATAATGAAGTCACTAAAATGATTTTATGATTGGTCTTAGTTATTGAGTTTCTTCATTTGCTGAGACATAGTAGAGGGATGGAGGAGCATGGAAGATACTGAGCAGGATCACAGTGGCCTCCTCTGGAGAGCTGATGCTCAGTGATAATCTGTTATCATTGAACATCAAGGTAATTTCCTCCCATAATACCAGACAAGAGGCAAAGCAACAAAGGACTTAAACATCTGAGGGATCAAAGTCTGTGTTTCTGTCATACAAGCATCCCATATGCTGAACGGAGAGCTGCCCCAGTTGGACATTCAGGAATGATCATAGAGGAGATGATGAACTTTAAAATTGTCTTAGGATCCATCACTTAGGATCCAGAACTGTGGTTTACTATATGTTATGGTTTGTGTCTGGATGTCCCTCTAAAGCCTCATGTGGTCATGGAGGACAGAATTTTAGGAGGTGGCTGAATTTTGTGATTAACTCATGATCTAATGCTAAGATGAAGGATGTGAGTGCTACACCCATCTTAGGGCAGGTAACCTGCATACAATATAAGGGGCAGAAAGAGACTTTCTCTCCCTTTCCTTCTAGTTTTCCCTTTCCCTCTCCTAAATAAACCTTCCCCCCTTTAACTTTGGATGTGGAGTATTTTTTCTCAGCAATGACAGAAAAGTAGCTAAGACACTATATTAAAAATATTTTCAATTTTTAAAAGAGGTTATGATTTGAAACTATTTTTAAAAGGTTTTAAAAGACCACATGCAATGAAGTAACATTTCTAAGCAGCAAATATATAGACAGCAAGGTAGATGATTTCCATGCTCTGTGTTAATGTCCCTAATCCAGTCTATAATTTCAGTTGCATTTATGGAGCGCTCCTGTGCCCTTTAATGTTTCGTCTCAAGTGCCTGCTGCTCTGCTACTTATTTTTTGTGGATGTTACAGGAGGCTTCCTTACACTGTGCACAGGGAAGCTTGGGAATGTGAAACAAATCAGTCCCCTGTGGTAAAACTTTCATCAATAAAGGACAAAGGACATAGTAAGGGTCTGTTTCTATCCTGTAGTAGAGAATGCACAAAACTCTACACAATACAATTTGGGTCTCATCCTCAAGGTGTGTCCTTATGTAGAGAGAAGCTAATTGCTAATATTCCAAAATATGAAAATGTACAAAACCAAAAACACTTTCAGTCCTAAGCTTTTTGGTTAAGGAATATCAACCTGCAAGAAAATTGCCTGTCAGCACATCTCAAATTTATACATGGAAAGTAACCTAACTTATTTAAGCTTAAAGCTTGCCTTTGTGGAATCTGGCTTTCTCTTTCTCCAAAGGGAGAAAATTCTTAGCATTCTAGCCACTGATTCGTACAAACTGAATGTGAAGTCCTGATAATGTTTGAAAATTGGTTGCAGCTTGATGAGCAAGAAGCATTTAATAGACATATATTTATCCACTATACTTATCCAGTTTGTCCTGTTATTGGTGTTACAGAAAGAACACAATGAATGACATATTCATGTAATTCCAGAGAACTGAAAGTGGTAAAAGAATACCTTATTCCACATTTTCTAGAAAAACTATGTAAATCTATCAAATTATAAATTTTGTTTTGATATCCTGCATCACTTTCACTGTTTTGTTTTAATTGGATTTATTCTGTTTTATTTTGTTTGGTTTTATTCTCTTAAGAGTTAAAAAAATTCAAATTATTAGAATGTTTTGAATGATGTAATGGAGAATTGTTGTTTTTCAACTACTTAGAAGCAACTTTTTTTGCTCTTTTAGATTTCAGCTCCTTTTTTGAATGATAATGAAACTTATGACAATTTTTATGACCCTTTTACTCCCCAATGTAATATTTTTAATAAATCTTTGGCCTGGTAAACTTTTTCATTGAGTGATTATTTAGAAGGCATTCATTATATATTTTCATTCATAAACATTCCTTCTTAGTTTAATTTTACAAAGTTGTCAGTTATTCTTCAAAAGTGTCATAATCTGGGATGGAATAAAATATGCTATTTCTATGTTAGTTGAGAATTCAGTTTCATATTAGTGAAATGATATTACAACAAAATATTATGCTTCCTTCACTACACATTCTCTTTTATCACTGTTTCCATAATGGCTTTATTAACAAACAAAATGTTCTAGGTCCTGTCATTTCAAGAGATCTGCATCCAGCTAAAAATCTCAAAGAAATGCCTATGATTTGTCATGCAGCATGATCCTCCCAGAGGCACCTATACAAATGCAATGTGTATTAAAATGTATAAATCTAATACAGTCACACATAGAGCAAAACTTCTATTTCAGAGGAAGGCAGTTAGAATTTAAACTTTTGGAAGCTATAAAATTCCAGATTTGAGGTAACTCCTCTCTAATTGATTCCATTTAAAAGGTTTATATGGAACCTTATTTAAGAAAATTAACTTGAATAAAATTGTAAGTAGGCAAGATTATGAATAGGCATGCTATGGTGAATTGATGTGAAACATAATCATTTTATCAGACTAGAAATGCCTGGTGAATAAATATGAACAGTTAGAAACCTCCATAAAATTTTTTAAAAAAAATAAGTATTTTTATGTTATTTCTACATATATTAGATTCAAAGACTCTATGAAAAGTACTGACATCACAGTATGTTAGACTAGCAAGGACAATGGAGAGCATCTAATTCCACAAGCTGAACTTTGGTCCTTCTTGCCCTTCTTTCCCAAGGAAAGTTATGGAGTATTGAGGTTACACATGAAGAATTAGCAGGCAAACTTGAATTCTAGCTCTGGCTGTTACTAAATAATCTAGTGTATTGATTTCTTAGTTTCTCATCCATGCAATATAAATGATAATAGGAACGGTGATATTTAGGAACTGAATTATTGAACAATATGGTGATTTTAAAAGCATTTATCACACACTAAGAGCGCAATGTTTCATTATTCCTTTTGTTTTCTTTTCTTCACCACTGTTTATTTAGCACCTACCACATGAAATTATTGACTAAACACTGTAAGTATAAAAATAACAACCATGATCTTTGTCCTCCAGATTCTGAGAAATTTGGAATGAAAACAAGATCATACAGGACATCACTATAATTAAAATGAAAAGATTTCACTGGAGCCATCTTGATAGATAAGATGAAGTTTTACTAGAACTTGCAGGATAAGAAGGACCTCTCCAGGCAGTTGATGGTGGTGATGGGTAATAAACTAGTAATATGATCTTTAGATAAGGCCTGAAGTTGCTGGATACCTACCACAGGCAATTTGTAATGATCGAGTGTATTTTTTTTTTTTTTTGCTTAACCCCTAGGAAGATCCTATGAGTTAAATTTAATTTTTTTCTATATTCTTGCACTCAGGAATCTAAGGTCCAGATAGATTATGAAATTTTCCTAAATTCACTCAAGGAACAAATAACAGAACTAGATAGTGATCAGTCACAGGAAGAAGAGCTTTTTAAGCAGCAAGACAAGAAAAGGGAAGCACATCTAAGTGTAAAAAAGAAAGCATAACACAACATGAGGAAATATTCAAAGCAGATTAAACATTGATTGTGAGCAGGTGATGAAGGAAGATGGTGAAAAATCTTACATATTCTCTTAGGAGGTTGTCCACTAAAAAAGAAGTAGTTTGTGGAGGTTTATGAGGAGAAAGCCAGGAATAATTGCTACCATTGTTAAGAATCCTCATCAACTTGTTATCTCACTTAATTCTCTCTCATTATTTGTGATGCACCAACTAAGACACTTTGAAGCTAATACCAGGTCTATGAGCAGTGGACATATCAATGAGTCAGTCTCCTGTGAGGTTGATTACAGTGATGGCTAGAACTCATACATCTTTACCTGCTGAAACCAAGGGCAGCTGAGTTTACCAGGCGGGAACAGGTTTTGCTAATGGAAGGACTGTCATGAGTTCAAAATCTCAAACTGTAGTTTTGAGGACATGTAGGTGGCCTGACTGCAAAGTGGACAAAAGTGACAGGAAAATGTCAGTAAATATGTATGCAAGAAAGAAAAAAGGTCATCCTCCACGCCAGAATTAGACCGAGGAGCCTCTATGAGGACATGTGAATAATGTGCCTCTTATTCTGTCTTGAAAGCTCAACTCTTGGAAGTGAAGGAAGAAGGTATCTAAATATAAATGTGGTTAAAGGACACAACTTATTTAGTTTTAAGTCAAATAGCACTAAAAATTAACCTTCCCTTATAACCCAACATTAAAGATGTCTAGAAAAACAGAAGTAGTTATAGATTAAAAAGCCTTTATTTCCTCTGCAGACCCTAGTTACAAAGCACTTTGAAATAGATGTAGAACTCATCATGCTAAATTTATAGTTGAATCTACAGTGGTTGATATTTTGGAAATAAGGTGCACTGACAGGAAATATGCACTGAAGTCATGAGCAATATCAACATTAAACTATTAAATTGCATGAACAGAATGATATCTGGAAAATAAAGAGAACAGAAGTAATGCAAATTCAGAGCTTCTCATCAAGACAAGGATGGAAAATTTTCAAAAAGAAATTTGAAGTCTAATCACCTCGCCCAAGGTTACAATAAGTGAATGTACTGAATTACTGCTATGATTTTATTTACTGAATGTGTGTTGCATTATAACCATCCTTCAGGGAGGGGACTGTGTCTGATACTGAGTACTTCTTACAATGCTTAGGAGGTCTTTGAAAGAATGAATATCCAATTTTGCTTAATGCCGAACTAGATGAGTGATATCTCTATAAATAATACTTAGGAACCAGAAATGCTAACTTTCTCCATACACCAATGTCTCCAAAATAATTTATTATAAAAGTTTATAGTTAGATGAACCTTCAAAGACACATGTCTTACAAATGGGACTTTAGAGACGTAATGGGATTGTGGGCATTTGATACTCACTAATGGATGAGTCCACTGATGAGTTTATAGCCTAGAATGGACTATCTCCCTTCCTCTTGCATCTGTCTGTCTGTCTGTCTCTCCTCCCCTTCTCCTTCCTGTCTGTTATGCCATAAGCAACCCCCCTTTGCCACGCCCCTGTGGACTGAAAGCTTCACAAACTCTGAGCCAAAATAAACCTTTCCTCGTCTAAGTGGTGAGTGTTGGGTATCATGTCTCAGCAACTACAAAGTTCCTAAGATACTGGTTACATAGAATGTTTAAAAACAAAGCCTCAGTTGATTTTTCACTTGTCTAAATTCAAAAGGGCTCTATATATTATTTAGGGGATAATATGTAACATTATTTTCCTTTGTAGAACAGGTTTGGGTTTATCAGCTGCAGCATTGTTGCTTTAAGGATGTATTTCCTAGTAGGATTCCCTGCATTAAACCCAAATGAATTAAAAGTGCTCATGTGAAAAGGTAGATCATGATTATTTGGAAAACATTTGAAATTACTGGAAGCTGCTGTTCAATTAATAAGTAAGGGTAAGTTGGGCATGATGGCACATGCCTGTAATCCCAGGACTCAGGAGGCTGAGGCAGGAGGATTGTTGTGAGTTTGAGACCAGCCTGGGCTACAAAGTGAGCTCAAGGCCAGCCTGAACTGCATAGTGAGACCCTGTCTCAAAAAGACAAATAATAATAATAATAATAAGTAATGATAAATGTTTAGGCGGAAATAACTTTTACGTAATCAAGAAGTTGTACTGGATGGCTGAGAACACTAAAGCTATTATGGCAATCAAGAAATTTTTGATTTTATGTGAGATTGAACTGAAACAACAGACATAAAAATAGAAAATAGGGCTTGTTATGTTTCAGGCAGTATTCTAAATATTTCTCTTTTTTGTTTAGTCTTGAGATCATCCCTAATAGACAATATAATTAGTGTATTTGTATTAGAGGAAATTGAGGCTCAGAATGATTAATTTGCCCAGAAGCACCAAGTTAGTAAGTGTTATGAACTGAATTGTGTCTCCTCAAATATATCCTGACACGCCACTCCCACCCAGTACCCCAGGATGTCAATGTGATTGGAGGCAAGATCATTAAAATGATGATTAGTTTAAAATGATGATGAAACCCTTTGGTTAGTGGCTGACCTTACAACAAGGTGAAATACAGTCAAGTAAAGAAATTCCAGGGATCTACACACAGAGGAAAGATAAGGGACACAGAAAGAAGCTGACCATCTGAAAGTCAAGGGCAGCGCCGTGAAAGAAACCCAACCTGGGAGCATCTTGATCTTGGACTTCTAGCTTCTAGTCCTTTGAGAAAATAAACATGTTATTGGACTCACTCAGTCTGTGACATTTACTTATGCCTTCCCTATCATTCCTTACCATAGGAGAGAAGCCAGTATTCTACCCATGCAGTCTGACTTCAGAAAAGTTTAGGGGTCTTTTCCAGCATGCTGTCAAAGCTGAGGGAGAGATGTCACTAGATTTGTGCATGAACATTTATGGGGGAGAGAAATAAAATACCACAACAGCAAAACATTTGTCAAGCTCTTCAAAAATCAGAAGATAAGTAAAAGTTGAATATTTTATAGAATTCAAGAGGACTCTCATTCTGGAATCTGGCAGGAAAAAGCAGATAAAGATATACTCCACTGCTTCAGTTGTTTTCTGTCCACCCATGAGTACGAAGGAAAAGAACTTGAACTCTGGACAACACCCAGGAGTACCCCAACCATCAGCAGATGGTCACTACAATTTATTCTCCCCTCATCTTCAATTCCTTCCAAACTCCATCCCAGGCCAAGGTGCTAAACAGAGATGAGATATTTATTTCTAGGTGTTGCTTGGAAAAAAAAGTTTGTCTTTTTTTTTTTTTTTTGGTGGAGCTGATGCATAATCTTCAAAGCATGGTGACAGTGCTGCTTCCCTGCCGGCGACTCCCCAAACATGTAGCTGAGCCAGGCAAAATGGAGAGCCATGCTCCACACAGTCTGCTGGGACCAAGCCTCAAGAAAAAGTTATCACCTCCCAGGGCAAAAAGGATTGTATGTCAGAACTGAAGTATCAACCCCAAACCATTAGATACTACCTCAGTTGTGTTATGCAGATTACTCTCTCTGCATTTCTTGCCCTCTGCACATCTCAGAGGTGATCTCAGACCCCCTACCTAGCCCAGGTCACTGGCTGTCATGGCAATCATGTATTTCCTGCCACTCTCACTGTCACTCATCCCTGAGCCACTCCCCTCATGGAGAATTAACAAAATGGAGGTTGGGTCCTGTGTCAAGGCCTTTGTTGTGGTGAACCACCATCTTGGCTGGCCTCTGAACCCCTTGGCTCCTCATAACTGTATATATGTCTTAGTGTCTTTATTCTCGCCTTGGGTTGCACTGGAAGTGGTAGATTGGAATTAAATCACTAGAATTCCAATAACTTCTCCATGGGATTACAGATATAAACCTTCTTGAACCATGACCAGCATGCAAAAAGGATCTCTCTAAAAATGACCCACGAATTTGTATTTCTTAGGGTGGCTACAAATTGCTGAAGTTTATAAATAGTGAAAAAGTCATCTATAATGGTGTCTTATTCCCTCTTGGCAACCATAATAAAAATACCGTAGACTGAGCTGCTTATAAACAAGGGAAATGAATTGCTCATAGTTCGGTGTCTGAAAAACCCAAAATCAAGGTACTGGCAGATTCTGCATGTAGTGAGGGATAATTTCCTGGTTCACAGATGGCAACTTCTCAATTCAGCTATAAATCCAGGAAAGGTAAAACAAGTTCCCTTGGGCCCTTTTATAAGGGAATTGATCCCTTCATTACCTAATCTACTACCTAAATACTCCACATCTTAATACCATCCTCTTGGTAATTAGGAATAAAGCTGCATTTGGGGAGTACACAGATATATATGTGTATCATAGCAAAAACAGGACATTTTAAAGAAGCAAGAAAAAATTCATCTGTAGAAAGAGAAATTGGACAATTGTGGACCAAAAAAGAAGATATAAAAAGAAAAGTGTGAAAGAATTAACCCTAAAATGAGTTTCTAAGAATCTAGAAGAGTTGAAAGAAAATGCTACCTAAGATTAAAACTAAAATGATCTTATTATTCAATGATAGAAGGAGAAAAAACAAACACAAGGCAGCATATTTGTTGATCTTAATTTATTACTGAATGCAGAGGTAAATTTAGAGCATAAGCTTGTATGGGGGCTGCCATTGTCAATATGTGAGCTTTATAATATTTGTACTGGATAAAATATTTGTAAAAACGTTAACATTGAACTTTTTTAATTTAAAGAAAAAGTATCAATAAAACAGTTTTTAAACAGGCTAGTAGATGAGTAACAATCATTAATACATTCCATATTGTTGTAAATGATAA